>WNNJ02000718.1:0-105079 GCA_012934845.2 Pomphorhynchus laevis | reverse complement strand
CTTCACACTACCTGATTCTGATGTCGAAAATGAAGAAAAGATAATGTATGACGACAAAATTTCTACTTTAATAATGGCATTTAATGGTTGGACTGCAAATAATGACGCTTTGAAATCATTCGCTGACGAAGGTATTTAATTGATACATAATAGTTTTTCTTACATTATTGATTTAATCTAAGATTCTCATGTTTATCTAAGAAGAGAGTTGATAGTTTGGAATGATTTGATAAAGGTCAGGTATGGAAATTGCCTCGATGATTGTCCAGCCTTATGGAAATATATGGAGCAGTATACAGTTAATACCGCAGAAGTTTTCAAAGCGGTTAGACTCGACAACTGTCACTCTACACCATTACATGTAGCCGAGGTAGTTTTTATATGCATAATTATCTTGATACTTGTTGTAATTTATTTTAATTATGGATGAGGGTGTACTTTACTTCATTAGCGATTACAATACTTCGAGAGCGATTACAATACTGGTAAAATGGCATGCGCGAGAAGTAACAGCTAACTTAACTTTATAAAATACCGTTTGGTGGAAACGACATGTCATAAGAGAAAAAATATGTGATATATTAATTAAACGAAAAATCGGCATAACAACTGGTAAAAGTCAAGAGTCTTCATTATGTTCTACAGCCATTTTTGCGTCCCCCCCCATAGATGCAACAAGCGCTTCAAGATTGGCATCACGGCTATGGAATCCCACTGTCTGCATTTTTTCAAGTTCGGATGCATAAAGTTGTTCTTGAGTTTGGTTTGGTTGTTGATTTGTCGGCTGATGTTGCTGGAGATGAAGACGATCTAATGGTTGAAACAACGAAGTAGTATAATCTTGATTTGAGCATTGTAAATTTTGAGATGCTGTTGTTGCATAAGCTGTTTGTCTATTGCTTGGTGATCGAAAAGAATCCACATCAGATGAAGTAGGTTGGACATCATTGATATGGATGTCCACATTTCTGACTGTAGGAAGGATGGTTTCTCGAATGACGATTTCTTCGGATAAGGCTGCCACCTGAGTAAGAAATTCCGAAGGGTTGAGACGCGGGGTTGGGTCGTCGTAAAGACCAACACTGCTTTCTATTATAGGTCTCCCCAAATCTTCGAGGCTCTTGAGAATCGCTTTGGCATTCCCTCTCATCAGGGAGATCGAGACACGCTGAAAGAGCTGGTTTGCCGCCTTGCTATACGAAATATTGCCTCGCCAAGACATAGATCGGGCAATGAATCTGACAAGTTTTTCCCCCTGGGCGTTCCAACCTCCATATGTCTCTATAACTGCGGCCGAGAAACAATACCCGCTTTCCTCCATTTTCCGCTTGTATTTTCGGTCCTTGACACATGCTGCATATCTGTCTGCAGCATATCCAGGAATCTTAGCAGCCATGGAAACGTAGGCATTTTGCAGAGGGTTTGTCACCGCAAAATCGACTGCTAGAGGGGGATCCTCGTAAATCAAAATGTCGGCTGGTCTCTCTCGTAAGTTGCGCACGAGATTGGGTACCTCCTTCGCGACTCTCAGTCCTGCAGAAACTGCCGCCTGAAATATTGTGTCTCGAAGTCCATCGTGTCGAATGCCGGGGTACCCGCCAAATTGACAGGTTAGGGCGTGGAAACCAAACTTGTCTGCCATTCTAAGGCAGCGTCTGCAACGGTAGTCACCCTTACAGAGCGGCATTCCCAACCACATACGAAGCAACACCACAAATTCATTCGGCGCAAGATTCATAAGCGTAACTTTGTTTGGTATAGCCTGCAGCCATGCACACGCATGCGGACGCGAAACTGCCAATAATCTGGCTGAATTGGAGCAATCGACGCTTTCCAATAGCTTGCGACGCGAAGTCTCGTCGATGCTGTGAGAAAGACCCCGTTGATTTGATTGTAGTCCTCTGTCATCATGCGGAAA
The DNA here is from genome assembly GCA_012934845.2 of Pomphorhynchus laevis. Classification (NCBI taxonomy): domain Eukaryota; kingdom Metazoa; phylum Acanthocephala; class Palaeacanthocephala; order Echinorhynchida; family Pomphorhynchidae; genus Pomphorhynchus; species Pomphorhynchus laevis. The sequence goes on along the minus strand of WNNJ02000718.1, from coordinate 103,161 downwards.
GTTAGAAATTGCAGATTCAAAACTGGGGAAAGAGTAAGGGTCGAGGTTCGATTGTTTAGCGACCATATCCACACTTGAAAGAAACGCCGCTGCGGAGTGTTCGACACAGCTTCGAAGGCCCAATCCTCCCATCTTCAGGGGTAAGCAAGCTTGTGACCATGTTTTCTTGTCCGGGTGAATAGACGTTATATTGCTGAAGCAATCTAAGACCAAGTCATCGAAAAGCCGGAAAAATTTTTGAGCGAAGGCGGGATCTACCGTACGCATCAGATGATTTACTCGTGCGGCAGATGCGCAATTGCGCAGCAGGATGAAAGCAACCTGAGGGTCCGGCAAGTTTTCTAGTGTCTTTAGGTCAAGTTGCAGTGCCGGGAGTACCTTATTAATGAGGTGTGATGAGCAGTGTTCCTGGGAACCGACAGGGCTCCCTAGAATTGTGAAGTTGTCTGTTGAATTAACCAAAGTAATCCCTGGGCATAATCTCTTTACCAGATCGATATTACTAGCCTTTCCTATCAGTTCGGTCTTTTTCCAGTTTAACGACAACCCAATCGCTGGAAAATCTAAAGAGAGCAGAGATAATGCTTTGCCAACAGCCTCTGGTCTTCCGCCCACTATGCCGTCATCGAGGTACCACAAGTTTAAGCCGATCCCCTCGATTGTAGATATTGAGGCGATTATCGGTTTCAAAGCTAGGCAAAACAATAAGGGACCAAGAGGATCCCCTTGTTGCACTCCGCTCAAGGATTGAAGAGGCTCCATGTTCCCAAATCGAAGGTTTGAACCAGATCCATAGCACCAGGATATCCACCTACTTATTTCAGGGAACTCACTCCTTACAGCGTCAATAAAGGATCTGCGGCTCAGCGTATTGAAGGCATTGGTAATGTCAACTTTGACCCAAACCCAATCGTCATTCTGGTGTTGAAGATGGTGTAGTCGACGGACTCTATGGATAATCTGCTCCATACCGTTTGGCGTAGCGACACCGAGCTGGTGAGGTAAGAGCGATTCTGAAAACCGCGACCGGAGTTTTCGACAAATGCATTTGGCACATAAGCGACGTAATGTTTCCCCAATTGCAATGGGGCGGACTCCTCCGTCCGGCTTACTTAAGGCCAGTAGACTAGCTCCAGCTAAGAACGGAGAAAGTTCGACTGGAGCTAAGCCCGCAATCAGGTAGTTGACCAGCGAAGTGAGTCGCCCTAAAAGAACCCCGTGATCAACCGACATCATGTCTTTTAAGTGTTCCGCTCTCAAACCCAAGCATCCAGGGGAAGTAAGGGAAGGAAAAGATGAGACTGCGGCCTGAATAATGTCCGAGTCGACTGATAAAGGCAATGTCAGGCATGAAGGGCGAGGGGCTGGGAGATCACCGTTCACTGGATGTAGCACGGACAATTGTATGCGTGTGGATTGTGAATATTCGCAAATATTACTTGAAGTAAGACGTCGCATCGCTTTCCCATAATTTCCACTTCTTGTTAATTCGATCGCCTCTGAATAGTCGTTGTTCGTCGAAACAAATCTGTTGAGCTTTCTGGAGGGTCGAACATCCGATGGAGAAAAGCAATCACCATCTTCGCCGGTTTCAAACTTGTCCAAAAGCAAGCTTATCTTTGTCCCAGTGTGATCGCAGGCTTGAGCACGATTCATCGTAGACGCAAGACAGAATTTCGGAAAGCATAGCAAACGTTCCCAGTCGTGAAATGAGTTTGAACACATAGCCTGTAAAAGTAACGACGAGTAAATATTTGCAATTCGACGGCGCAGGTTCCACGGTATGCGCTTAATCGTATTTACGGGTTGCATCCAAACCCTGCGTAAAAGTTCTGAAGTGGTGCGCGTAGGTTCCTTGAAAGGACTGCTCGACAACTCCACAGGCGGTGTAGCCGACCTGAGATCAGATGATGCTCCAAAGGAGTCCCGCACGCCCACAAAAGCAACTTGACCAGCTCCATCTAGAGACGTCAAATTAATTGAGCCGAAATTCAATGATTGACCCGAGCCTGAGCATCTTGAGTCCAAGTGACCGTGAACGCGAAGACACCCTGAAGCATTAAGCCGATAAACTCCTCTGCATACGGGACAACATCCAGTGTTTACCGATCCACCAAGCGAACATTGCTGACGAGAACTGTTGTCTATAGCTGATGCTTTACGCCTTGTTCGCACCATTTATTTTGAGCGTCGGCGAGCGAAGCGAGCCGAAGATTGTGTGTTTAAGGTTGTAATTTGCTTGAACAGCGATCTTTGTGAGCGCAGCGATCTGAAGTTTGCAGATCCTTTTCTTCTTCTTATTTAGATCTTTTCTCTTTGTGTAAATCTCTTAGATCTTTTCTTCTTCTTATTTGTAGATCTTTTCTTTGTATGTTTTTAATAAACCAAAAATTTTTTTTTAGGTCAAATTTTGACAATTCAAAATTTGTATGATATATTTTATAGATATGTTTCAAATTAACGATTGTAAGTACTTTATTAATCAATTCTTTTTTTAACGTGTTAGCTTCTATTCTACTACTGTACAATGTTTCTACCCTTACCTCTCTGAACTATCTTTCGTGTATATTCCAATGCATCTTTCTCTACACTTCTTCTCTATCATGTAGTTCCTCAAGGTTATGTGATCAAACCAATTATTTTCTCTCTTGACAATCTCTCCAGCATTACATGTGACCATAACTTCTCCATCCGCAATATGTTAATGATATTCTCCTTTACTCTCATTATCCTGATCATCTTATCGATTATCTCTCCGCATCAGAGAATTGTCTTGTATTTATCTCCAAGCATCTTTCCTCGCTTCGTTTATACTTTTTCTTGAAAGTTTACTTTGACAACTGTCTTTCTTTCAACAAAACCTGATCTTGTATTTTCATACTCCGCAACCTTCGCCATATCAAGAGCTCGATTGATTTTAACTCCTACCACTCTCTTACCTCCAGTCTATTGTTTCCTAACCTCGACTATTTCCTCAGTATTTTTGCTTTCTCTAAATTCTCTCTTCTTACTCTCCAGCATCTTGTGAATTCTGTCGTGTGTATCATTTTTCGACTCGGCCGTTTTGCTCATTTTTTTTCTAAAATCAACTAACTACGGAAAGCCTTATTCTATTCAGTATCTTTTGTATCACTTACCGACTCCTTTCATCAAACTCGCCTTATCTGTATCTTCCTACACCTACTGAATCTCGCCTAACCTCCATATACTTGTTAATGGGACTCTATTATTCTTCATGAAGAATATTGTACTCTATTCTTCACCAAACTTGCCTTCGTATCTGCATCTTCCTACACCTACTGAATATCGCCTAACCTCTATATATTCGTTCATGTTACTCTATTCTTCTAGATGTTCCGTCATTTTTCCTCAAACCATGACCGACGTTCCATTTTTATTGCTGCTTCTATTCTCTGGAATAAACTGTCAATAACTCTGTACTATATCTCATATTCTTAGCAGGATGCTTAAAATTCGCATTCTTAAATAGCATACATTAATTATGTATAGATCGTTACACAAGTTTATTTTCGTAAGAAGACGTTTGATACGCTCAATACATTTTAAATATGTGAAGCAATCCTTTATTTCTAAATGATTCATAATCGACAAATCACGCTAATCAATGGTTGTGAGGTAAAAATCTTACTAGTACTTTAAACTGTATAATCTCAAACTGATACAATACTGTCAATATCTACTACGAAATTATCAAGCAAACTTACGTAAGAAAAGTGTAGACGAACGAGCTCATATATTAAAACATTTAACAAGCAAGAAAAGTGACAAGTGTTTGACGACTACAATTGAATTTAAATCCCTTCATCACAGTGAAGAGATTTACAAATCAGATCAGCTAACGAAGTCTACGTATTTTATATTGTAAATTATAATTCCGGAATAAAATGGAACCAAGTAAGCACTGCCTTTTCTCGAATAATCTGAAAATTTCTAATATTAACTTCATTTATTATGGCACTAGACCTGATTTTAACTGTTCCTTTACCCTACAAAGGCGTCCGCGTTCTGAAAATTCGAGATCATTGAACAGTCTAACGGTACTAACGGTACTTCTATGTAATCTATATGCATGTGGGAAAATCAGTTGATCCAATGACTCATCAATGACTCATCTATGTTAAAATTATCATGCGAATTGAAGCTAAATCGTCATTTAAACTATGCTGAATGTTTACAGCTGAAGATTCAGACACATTCGCAAATATAATGGTATGGAAGCGATCAGGAGTTCTTACACGCCGTGAATTCGTCTTTGGATTGTGTCAAATGAATTAGCTTAATGCAGAATTGGTTGGCATTGACTACTATGATGTCTTGTTTTCCGATTTTTTAGTATTGATGTATGATTCTCGATATGACGATTCGAAATGACACAATTTTCATAAAGGTTTAGTGCAGCGAAATTTTTTACGCTGGGGCTCTCTTACAGTCCCCGTAATTCACACTATAGATGTGTGATGCATATACTGGAAGAACTGTTGAATTCTTGAGCGATGTGCTTTAACTTTAGAATTGTTTTCCAATTTTCGAAAAATTGATTCATATTTCACCTTGATGATGATATATTGAGTCATCGTGTAATAGAATTTACTGTAAAAGCAATGTAGTAACTATACGCCTATGTACATATCAACATTTTTCTAAATATATATAGAGAGCCCATATCTCTTTATTTAATATGACAGAATTGAGCTAAATGTTTTCTTAAAATGAATAGTAAGTCATCTTTTCAGTAGAATCCCATCCGTAAGTGTAGCGGAATTCTCATATTTCGTTGTAAGCATAGTTCTCAGGTGAATGTGCAAATGAATTTGCCGATCTTATTTGTCAACTTGCTAACATAAGGTTCTGATGTAGCTGAATGTATTGATTGCGCTGGTATTTGAATTTCGATTGTATCCACGAATTGTTTGATTGCGCTGGTATTTAAATTTCGATTGTATCCACGAATTGTTTGATTGCTTCGATCTTTACTAAGACTTATGTATCCCGAAATCAAAAACTCCACATATCATGATGAATTGCTTTAATTGTACTTTTTACATTGATTGAGATCCAGCCAAACGAGTCACCGCTCATCGGCTGTTGTATACTAATAATAATATTATGTGCCTTTATATTGAGATAATAATAAAGCATTTATTAAACACAAACTCTTTATTTGAGATGGAGGTGAAAATCAAGTACAATAAATATAAACTTACAGTAATATAATTTAAAAAAGTTAAAGGGGATATTTTAATCTCAGAAACAATGTCTGAGAGCGGCTAAATCAGAATATGCTTTTATATCTACAATGATTTATATCTGCTAAACAAATTTAAAGCAGACGCTATTTATCAACTTTCAAATATACATTTGACAAAGCTGTATTGACATTGTGGCTAAATTGTTAGTATTTGGCTAATCAGAAATAGTTACTTCCTTGCATTTATTTTTGAATTTTAGCAAATGTTGATATAGCAACTAGCCTTATTAGATAAAGTTTTTGATTTTAATGATTGCTTTGCATTTAAATAAAACAATTAGACTGGGAAATAGTGAATCGTCCCCGCATCTGTATTATACATGTTTTCAAAGGAACATAATTGCATTTCGAATATCACATGACCTTGTTTAAAGACGTTGTCAATCTTGATAATATCAAAAATATTTTATATTCTCATTTTTATCATGTCCGCCAATTTAAATCATAATAGTTTCAAACCAATCTAAAGCACAGATCATTCGTTGGTTGAAAATACTATGACCTCCAATCGACTGTAGTGATCATATTAAATCTGACATATCCATGAGTAGCAATTCGGGAAAGGGTAGATCTAAACAACTATTTCTATATTAGACAATTGTATACTCCAGTTTATAATAAGATAACAAAACAATTTATTTATAATATAAAAACATTTTTAAGTTTTAAATAGTTGATAATGATCTATTATTGATAAATCATTATTGAAGCTGGATCAAGAAAAGAGGAAATTTTTTATTTGATATTTCGCTAACATTTGGTAGCATTCAGAAAATTACCTCCATTCAGTAATTTTCTGAAGATTCTAACAGAAGTTAGCGAAATATCAAAAATAATGTCCTCTTTTCTTTGATCCAGCTCCAATAATTATTTAAATGTTAAAGTGTTTTAAAGAAAAGACAATATTTTCATTATTAATTATTCATTGTGTGATGATGTGATCCTTATAGTGTGGTGAACAGCTGATCGTGCTCCGCGAATACAACGAGAAGTCATTTTTTTTACCAAAATAATCACAATTCCGTTTCGTATTTTCGTCATTATAAGAGGTGCTATGGACTCTTGCTAAGGTACTCGCGATTATCCTCAATAGAACTGCCGACTCAGTTCCAGATCCACTAGCAAAGATCAAAGATAGTAATTCTTTTATTTAAGAACAAGCAACTAAATTAGCTTGTAACAGTTGATACTCTTCAAAAGAAAATCGGTACTATGTGGTATGATTTTGAGTTTATTCAAAATTTTTGATTCTGAGTTTATTCAGTCGTTTTATTCAAAATTAACATGATACGTTTATTGTTAATAATTACCGACCCATTAGTCTTTGTTTCTTTGCATTCAAGATACTTGGAAAACTTGTCCATTGTCGAATTAGTCTTTATTTAGATCAGTTTGGTTCCCGCCCATCACTTTAGCATGTATTTCACTGCTTCAACTAAAAACTTTTCAATCTCGTTTTTTTTCGTAAAAGTTGGACAAAGTTTGAACCATGGTATTTGCGTAGATATGATTTTTTTATTTCACCGATATCCTGATTTTTGATTGCCATTAATCTTGATTTGCAATCAAGATTGATGGCAATGAAATTTTTAATATAAATTTTTTTAAAATAAATCTTTTAATAAATATTTAATAAATATTTAGTTTTGAACGATACATGTCCTAAGAGTTATATAGTTATAGCCATGCATTTTTTAACAAATAAAATTATTGCAAACTGTAATATATATAACTTTTGAATTATATATTAACAATAAAAATCAAATCATAAACAGAGACAATAAGAAAACGCTGAACTCTTGTTATGTCTGGCCATTTGAAAAAATGATGTTTATTTATTCCATTTGGTGAGTCGCACACTAAATGACCGATCAATTATCGTTCCATAAATTTTCTCATCTTATCTTCGCCGCTATTTTTTGGTAACTATACAGTTAAAGCAATAGGTGGTTAGCGAGTGTTTTGCTACATCTATCGCGTCTTATGTTGATGCTTACACAAGAAAATTGTTTTAACCATCCTGGTTAAAAGTCCTGTTCTGAAGTCCTAGTAAGGGACGAAACGCTAAAATAAATTATATTGTTTTTTGTTTTTATAGGACCGCGACAAAGTCCGCTCGTCTAACTTAATTCTCCGTGACATCCACCGTATCCGCCCCCTTATTGACATCCGTTCTTGTATGTCTCTTCTTTCATCGCTTCTTTTCTAAAATCGATTTCTGCCTCAGCCTTTTCGCCGATTCTCCAAAATCCATCATCTTACTCCTACAACGCATCATCAACTCCGCCGTTCGAGTGCTCCTACTTCTCCTGCCCTGTCTTAGACGACATCCAACTCCGCCTTCTTCTCATCACTTTTCGTCAAATCGCTGTCGGCTCCCTATCGTTAATCAACCTCCCTTTCTTAGACGACACTCGTCCCACCTCTCTATCACTGCGTTCCCGTAATTCTCTCTTACTCCACGTTCCCAATTACCTTAGCAACTACGGTCTCCGATTCTTCCTCGTCGCTGCCCCACTCGCTTGGAATCAGCTCCCACTCTTCGTTCACCGCGCTCCCTCCTTTATTGCATTCAAATGCTGACTTCATAACCACCTCCTCGACACATGATTTAGATTTTTGTTTATTTGTTTTTTCTCTCCTGCCCCCATCCACATCCGCATCCAACTCCGCCTTCTTCTCGTTACTTTTCGTCAAATCGCTGTCGGCTTCCTATCGTTAATCAACATCCCTTTCTTAGACGACACTCGTCCCGCCACTATCACTGCGTTCCCGTAATTCTCTCATACTCCACGTTCCCAATTACCTTAGCAACTACGGTATCCAATTCTTCCTCGTCGTTGCCCCACTCGCTTGGAATCAGCTCCCACTCTACGTCCACCGCGCTCCCTCCTTTATTGCATTCAAATGCTGCCTCCATAACCACTTCCTCGACAAATGATTTAGATTTTTTTGCTCTTGTGATCATGTAAGCGTGCGCTGGCACGCCTCTGTCACTTAATACATCTTTATATATCACTATGTTTTCCTTATTAAGAGGCATAAACAGCAAGCAGCTTCACATATATCCTCATCAGACTAAGAAATAGAACCGAATTATTCTTGCATTATTCAAAGTCGCTACGTATGCCCAGTCATCCTATGTATGACGACAAACTTCAACAACGGTAGACGCGTTTTGCTCTAACGGAGCTCATCAGTACCGTGACTTTAATAATCATCCATAGGCACCTTAACACACGCTTAAACAGTGTTTAAAGCTCGAAAAACAGAACTAGCTTTAATCTGAATCATAAGAGGACATTTAGCATAAGTTATGTGCATGGCAGTGCGTATTGCAGTTTAAACATGCATAAGGCACTAAATTGTTTTTAATAGAAATGCTGTTTAACAGGGACACTATAAAGTGAGCAAATATATAAAATATAATTTGTTGTTACATCTGCCCTGGGACACCCAATGGTGTACTCGTAACTAAATCACCGTTTTCCTCACTAGGAGGATTATTGAATTCACGGTACTGATGAGCTCCGTTAGAGCGAAACGCGTATACCGTTGTGAAGTTTGTCGTCACACATAGGATGACTGGGCATACGTAGCGACTTTGAATAATGCAAGAATAATTCGATTTTATATCTTGGTCTGATGGAGATATACAGAATGCTGCCTGGGACACACAATAGTGTACTCGTAAATAAATCATTATGTTTTCCTCACAAGGAGGCATAAACACCAGGCAGAATTCTATATATCCTCATCAGATCAGGAAATAAAACTGAATTATTCTCGCAATATTCAAAGCCGCTACGTATGCCCAGTCATCCTATGTGTGACGAAAAACTTTAACAACGTAGACGCGTTTCGCTCTAACGAAGCTCATCAGTACCGTGACTTAAATAATCATCCATATGCATCTTAACACACGCTTAAACAAAGTTTAAAGCTCGAAAAACAGAACTACCCTTAATCTGAATCATCGGAGGGAATTTAGCATAAGCTCTGTGCATGGCAGTGACTATTAAAGTTTAACCATGCATCAGGCACTAAATTCTTTTTAATAGAAATGCTGTTTTACAGGGACACTTTCAAGTGTACAAATATATAAAATATAATTTGTTGTTACACCTGCCCTGGGACACACAATAGTGTACTCGTAAATAAATCATTATGTTTTCCTCACAAGGAGGCATAAACACCAGGCAGCATTCTATATATCCTCATCAGATCAGGAAATAAAACTGAATTATTCTCGCAATATTCAAAGTCGCTACGTATGCCCAGTCATCCTATGTGTGACGACAAACTTCAACAACGGTAGACGCGTTTCGCTCTAACGAAGCTCATCAGTACTATGACTTAAATAATCATCCATATGCACCTTAACACAGGCTTAAACAAAGTTTAAAGCTCGAAAAACAGAACTACCCTTAATCTGAATCATCGGAGGGAATTTAGCATAAGCTCTGTGCATGGCAGTGACTATTAAAGTTTAACCATGCATCAGGCACTAAATTCTTTTTAATAGAAATGCTGTTTTACAGGGACACTATCAAGTGTACAAATATATAAAATATAATTTGTTGTTACACCTGCCCTGGGACACACAATGGTGTACTCGTAAATAAATCACTATGTTTTCCTCATGATTATGCAAAAACACCAGGCAGAATTCTATATATCCTCATCAGATCAGGAAATAAAACTGAATTATTCTCGCATTATTCAAAGTCGCTACGTATGCCCAGTCATCCTATGTGTGACGACAAACTTCCACAACGGTAGACGCGTTTCGCTCTAACGAAGCTCATCAGTACCGTGACTTAAATAATCATTCATATGCACCTTAACACACGCTTGAACAAAGTTTAAAGCTCGAAAAACAGAACTACCCTTAATCTGAATCATCGGAGGGAATTTAGCATAAGCTCTGTGCATGGCAGTGACTATTAAAGGTTAACCATGCATCAGGCACTAAATTCTTTTTAATAGAAATGCTGTTTTACAGGGACACTTTCAAGTGTACAAATATATAAAATATAATTTGTTGTTACGCCTGTTCTGGGACACACAATAGTGTACTCGTAAATAAATCATTATGTTTTCCTCACAAGGAGGCATAAACACCAGGCAGAATTCTATATATCCTCATCAGATCAGGAAATAAAACTGAATTATTCTCGCATTATTCAAAGTCGCTACGTATGCCCAGTCATCCTATGTGTGACGACAAACTTCCACAACGGTAGACGCGTTTCGCTCTAACGAAGCTCATCAGTACCGTGACTTAAATAATCATTCATATGCACCTTAACACACGCTTGAACAAAGTTTAAAGCTCGAAAAACAGAACTACCCTTAATCTGAATCATCGGAGGGAATTTAGCATAAGCTCTGTGCATGGCAGTGACTATTAGTCGCTACGTATGCCCAGTAATCCTATGTGTGACGACAAACTTCCACAACGGTAGACGCGTTTCGCTCTAACGGAGCTCATCAGTACCGTGACTTAAATAATCATCCATATGCACCTTAACATACGCTTAAACAAAGTTTAAAGCTCGAAAAACAGAACTACCCTTAATCTGAATCATCGGAGGGAATTTAGCATAAGCTCTGTGCATGGCAGTGACTATTAAAGTTTAACAATGCATCAGGCACTAAATTCTTTTTAATAGAAATGCTGCTTTACAGGGACACTTTCAAGTGTACAAATATATAAAATATAATTTGTTGTTACGCCTGTTCTGGGACACACAATAGTGTACTCGTAAATAAATCATTATGTTTTCCTCACAAGGAGGCATAAACACCAGGCAGCATTCTATATATCCTCATCAGATCAGGAAATAAAACTGAATTATTCTCGCAATATTCAAAGTCGCTACGTATGCCCTGTCATCCTATGTGTGACGACAAACTTCCACAACGGTAGACGCGTTTCGCGCTAACGAAGCTCATCAGTACCGTGACTTAAATAATCATCCATATGCACCTTAACACACGCTTAAACAAAGTTTAAAGCTCGAAAAACAGAACTACCCTTAATCTGAATCATCGGAGGGAATTTAGCATAAGCTCTGTGCATGGCAGTGACTATTAAAGTTTAACCATGCATCAGACACTAAATTCTTTTTAATAGAAATGCTGTTTTACAGGGACACTTTCAAGTGTACAAATATATAAAATATAATTTGTTGTTACACCTGCCCTGGGACACACAATGGTGTACTCGTAAATAAATCGAAAATTTCAACAGTTGAAATTTATTATATTTATTATTGTAATTTATATTTATAATTTATATATATTTATATATAGTCGAAGCACAACTATACCAATCCGGCAGCAGAGAGTAAGCTCAGCAGATTGCCTAAACTACCGGCCATTCTATCTTCTCAGCCACACCATGATAAATTAGAGAAAGTGCTCGTCAAGAAAATGCGTGACACGATCAAACTAACTGTCAACCAGTCAAGGTTTGTGCGCAACTTGGAGCCATCGATACAATACACTCAGCCAGACTACTTGAAAAGCACAGAGAGAAGAAGCAGTTCCTCCATATAGCTTTTCTGGACTTTGAGAGGGCGTTCGACAGAGTCCATTATGAGCTTTTATGGTACGCCCTGAGATGCAAATAAGTACCGGAGAAATTGATCGAATGGCTGAAGATGCTGTACAAAGGAACTACAAGCAGTGTGCTAACAGCAGCGGAAAAATCCAGATAATTCCCAGTATCAGTAGGTGTGCACCAAGGATCTGCACTCTTCCCATTACTATTCGTCATAATTAAGGACGTGATTACGAAAGACCTGCAAAGACAAGCACCATGGACCATCTTGTATGCCGACGATGTTATGCTGGTATCTAAGGACAAACATGACCTCGAGCCGCCAGTGCAGCAATGGCACGATCGCCTAGCATAATTTGGGTTGAAACTGAACACAGCCGAAACAGAGTATATGACGACGAATTAGAATGACGATGTAAGCATATCAGTCAATGGCGTGCCTCTGACAAATACGTTCAGATATCTGGGATCAGTCATCTCCATCACATGATGAGTGGCAAAAGACGTCACCACTCGCATCAAAGCTAGCTAAACAAAATGGAGAGCAGCCACTGGAGTCTTGTGCGACAAACGTATGCCAGACAGACTCAACTCGAAGTTCCACAGAACGTGATACGGCATGTAGCAGTGTACGGTGCTGAGTGCTGGGTAATGACAGCATAAGCAGAACGTAAGCTTGGATGTATAAAAACGAAAATGCTAAGTTGGATTGCGGGAAAAACTCACCAAGACCATATTCGTAACGAAGACATCCGCAAGCGATTTGGCGTAGCACCCATAGCAGACAAATCGAGAGAATCAAGGCTGAGATGGTATGCACATGTACTGAGGGCAGACGTGAACACACTGGTGCAGGCACTACTTCAAATTGAGGTCGACGGAATGAAACCAAGTGGAAAACAACATAAAAGATGGATACCCTACTGAATGATATGAAAATGGTCGGACTCACGCCCATTTTCGGGACTGGTGATCCTTTGATAGATGCTTATTTATCTATTGCATAGTTGCTAAGTCACACAAGGTGAATTTCGCATTGAAGGTCAGCTACAGAATCTTTTCTACATGATATCCAATTCCATACACGCTGACTACTAACGGCACAATTGCCGTTATATCATGAAGGGGGAATAGCATGAAGGAAGGATTGTGTAGCTGGTTTTCAATGCGAAAGTCACCTTTTGTGACCTATCAACTATTCAATATAATATATATATCAAAATATTCAATATTTTGTCAATTTTGAACATTAAGTTAAAATTAATTATTGAAATATTCACTAGCGTTGAAACAAATATGTCAGCAAAAACTGCACTGTTTTCAAATATTTAAATATTTGTAATTATAATTATCTGATACCCTATTTACAATTTTGTTTTAATTACAGATTGTTGAAATTATGGTCTATGATTTTCTAATTACCCTAATTGCAATTAGTTTCACAGTCATTACTAGTTTGATTTTCTTCTCAGCAGGTATGTCAAACTTTTTTATTAAATAGTCTTTAAATTGAAATGAAGAAACATTAAGTCTTTATCATATTTGATTGATTTAATCAACGGAATTAATTTTAAATAAAGATTAAGTGAACAATACACGTTTAAAACAATCTATTTTGGCTTGATAACTTCAGAATGATTGTCGCATATGAATGGAAAAGGCATTTTATTCGGATTGTCACGTAAATTAATATACACCAACACATTTACGAAAGTTATGCGAGAATATCAATTCTGTAGATTTTTCTTAAATTTTCTTAATTTGAAATACTTATGATTGTGATGAAATTAAAATTTCATATTAGAACATAAAGATATCTTTACGACAGCGATTTCCTCCTGGCCGCTATGGTCTTAAAGTTCAGTTCCTACTTGCCAACAATGAGTATAAGTATCTGCGTCGTCATGTCATTATCGCAGTTATCTATAAAAACAGTTAATGATCCTTACACTAGTATAACATGTATTTATTTAATTAATTATTATTAATTAATTATTATTAATTTACTCTTACACGAGTAAAATTTATTTTACTTGTGTAAGATTAATACTTGTAAGATTACTACGTGTAAGATTAATATTTTAATAATTGCGTATTAAAATTTATTTTAAGATAAACTATTTGATTAATATACTTAATATATTAATACTTAGAATTAAAATTTTTAAATTAAAATTTGTCAGAAATTTCTAAAAAGCTAATATATCATCTACTTTGCCATATTCTGATTCATAAATAAATGAATCATCCACATCAACTGATTCGCAGTTAAGTAATTTTTTTATCTCCGCCGAGAGAGGAGATAAAATTAATTGAGTGCTTGATGCATGATTTAACTGCAATACGCAATGCCATGCACAGAGCTTATGCTAAATTATATCCGATGATTCAGATTAAGGGTAGTTCTGTTTTTCGAGCTTTAGACATTGTTTAAGCGTGTGCTAGTTGCCTATGGATAATCATTGATGTCACGATACTGATAAATTCTGTTATAACGATACGCGTCTGCCGTTGTGGCAGTTTGTCGTCACACATAGGATGACTAGGCATACGTAGCGACTTTGAATAATGCAAGAATAATTCGGTTCTATTTCTTAGTCTGATGAGGATATATAGAATGCTTTCTTGTGTTTATGCCTCCTCATGAAGAAAACAGTGATTTATTTATGAGTACAACATTGTGTGTCCCAGGGCAGGTGTAACAACAAATTATATTTTATATATTTGTACACTTGAAAGTGTCCCTGTAAAACAGCATGTCTATTAAAAAGAATTTAGTGCCTGATGCATGGTTAAACTGCAATACGCACTGCCATGCCCAGAGCTTATGCTAAATTCTTTATTATATATATATATTATCGTATGAGATCATGAAGATTGATTGAAATCGGGACTGGTGATCCTTTGATAGATTCTTATTTATGTAATGAATAGTTGCTAGGTCACACGAGGTGACTTTCGCATTGAAAACCAGCTACAGAATCCTTCCTTCATGATATCCAATTCCATACACCCTGACTACTAACGGCCACATTGCCACAGCCGTTTTCGTTTCGCCCGCTTTTTGCCACATGTTGGTAGCCCCGGGCTCATCAGAAGGCTGACTACCAACTCTTCGCCTTTTGAAATTTGATTTATCCGAGATTCGAGCTGTCGCTCTCCGTACTTGGCTTGCGCTCTTGACTGCTAGGCTACGAATCCAGGATTACCAGATTTCACACAGTATATGAAACCTTCCATCATGATATCCAGAAACTGCATTGTCCGAGATGCTTCTCTGGCATGCTTATTATAGATTTTATCGTATGAGATCATGAAGATTGATTGAAATCGGGACTGGTGATCCTTTGATGTATTCTTATTTATATAATGAATAGTTGCTAGGTCACACGAGGTGACTTTCGCATTGAAAACCAGCTACAGAATCCTTCCTTCATGATATCCAATTCCATACACCCTGACTACTAACGGCCACATTGCCACAGCCGTTTTCGTTTCGCCCGCTTTTTGCCACACGTTGGTAGCCCCAGGCTCATCAAAAGGCTGACTACCAACTCTTAGCCTTTTGAAATTTGATTTATCCGTGATTTAAGCTGTCGCTCTCCGTACATGGCTTGCGCTCTTGACTGCTAAGCTACGAATCCAGGATTACCAGATTTCACACAGTATATGAAAACTTCCATCATGATATCCAGAAACTGTATGGTCCGAGATGCTTTTTGCCAACATGTGGCAAAAAGCGGGCGTAACGAAAACGGCTGTGGTATCCAGAAACTGTATTCATGATATCAGAAATGATATCATGATATCATGATATCCAGAAACTGTATTGTCCGAGATGCTTTTTGCCAACATGTGGCAAAAAGCGGGCGAAACGAAAACGGCTAATAATCATGCTTATCTCGCGCATTTAGATCGCTTCGCACCAGCGCTGATTTAATCGTGCGCCTAGACCGGTAGTAGACCTTTGTCCCTCTTATCTTAGACCCTGTCTGGCTATTAACCGTTTGTGTCAACCTCCTTACGTCGGTGTCGAAGTACCTCAGTGTGGGACAATAGTTGTTTACCACCAGTGTCCTAGGGACATCTTTCGATGTGCGCCCTTCCTTGGGAATCAAACAACTACTAATCAGGGTGGAGACTAGGCGTCTCTGGTAGCCACTCTTTATCAATGCTCCTGCGAGCATGTCAAGATGTTTGATCCGTGCTCTGTGATCGCTGCAGAGTCGAACAATTCGACGTGCCTCGTTCTTAATCATATTTAATTTCGTGGACTTCGAGTGGTTGCTTCGAGCATGAAGGTAGGTCGGCACGAAAGTCTTCTTTCTGTAGATTTCCGTCTCGATCCGCCCCGTTTGTTTCTGTATATATCAAGATCCAGAAAGATAGCACTCTGTCCTGAGTGAATGTCGAACTCAAGGGATCCTGCTGTAGTGAAGGCGTCTCTAAGTATGTCCAGCTCGGCGGTCGGAAAGATTGTGAAGATATCATCGATATACCTTGCATATAGGCGGCGGTGTGGGAAGTTCCTTAGTATGTTACATTCATACTGATGCATATAGATGATTGCGTAGGTCGGGGCCATCGACGTCACCATTGCGATACCGTTCACTTGCTTATAGAGTTCGCCGTTAAACTGGAAGACATTATTCTTCAGTATTACAGTTGCTGCTTCTGTAATGAAGTTTATTTTCTTCACACTCCATCCAGCATTTCCCATCATTTCATACAGTGCAGAGACTCTCCGGCTGTGTGGTCTATCGACGTATACAGCGAAGACACGTCCATTGTTACCATGGACTGGTCCGCTGTCAAGTTTCTCATGATAGAGTCGAATTTCGTTAAGAAATCTGTGGTACTGGTTAAATGAGCTGGTACCCCATTCAATAGAGGCTTTATAAGTTCGTCAATGTGTCAGCTCAGCTTCTCAGTCGCTGTCCCGTTACAACTGACTATTGGTTTTCCCGGACATGGTTGTTTGAGCTTATGTGTATTCGGGAGCATGTAAAAACAGCCGGGCCTGGGATGCGGCATAACTAATCGCGTGATCAACTCAGCATCGACAGCTCTAAGGCTAGCGTGCTTTTCCAAAAGCTCTCTCACTGCTGCAATTGCCAGCTCCAAATCGTCAATCGTCGCAGTCTGGTAAGCCACCTGGCTGAGATGTCGCATTGCCTCGGCGATGTATTCACTTCTCGACCATACAACAGCTTCACCACCCTTGTCACTTGGCTTTATGACAACGTCATGAATTTGCCGGATTTCGCTGATTACCTTCAGATGTTGCTTATTAAGGTTGATCGGGCCTGTGTCACAGCATTTCTTCGTGACGTACTTCTCGAATAGTTGTCGACCCAGAGTATTCGTCGCGGCTGCGTTACGGCTTTCGTCCTCAAAGGTTGTTGCAGCCTTCTTGACATTAATGGCTAGCTCATGGCGGTCAAATTCTGTGGGTGATTGCATAGTTCAACCCGAGGTCCAGAACTTCCATCTGTGACTGTGTCAGTTGTTGAGCGCTCATGTTGACGACGTTATATTCTTTCTGTTCCAGTGCTGTTCGCGAATCGGCGAGAGGATTCTGCTGTGGTTCACGTCGAAACCGTCGGTTCGGTTACCAATTATTAAGTACGAGCTCCCGGGTTGATGTTTTCCTGTGGTGAACCATGCTTAGTTTTAGGCATTTGCCCTTCAGTGCCTGATTTACTAATAAGGGATCCACTGTTCGCCGACAATAGATGTTCGAAATCCGCGAATAATAGCTGAGCAACAGTTGTAATAGCTGCATCTCGGCACCGCGCAGAATTCTCTTTTCATCTCTCTTCAATTGTAGTATATGGCATTCGTCGATTCCTCTGTGAATAGGGGACAGTCTCGGTTTTATCCGCAGTCCCATCGGCATAACTCGATTTGTCCAGTAGTAGGACATAAAATGTACATATGCATAGATTTCCGCTTGTTCCTGGTCCGGCAGGATCCTCGATGGGACCATATGTATATCTAGAGTGTCAGGACTGCCGTCTGCGATCATCGAAGACCAACAATATGTGAATAGAATAAGAGCAGAAGACAGGAACAATATATTTATATATAAATAAAGCAGTCGAAACGCACCTTAACCACTTCATCCGACTGACGATGACTGCTGGGTGGTTTGGGGCGTCTCGGAGTGATACATTAGACTGATGGAGCTGATGATCGAAGTCCAGTTTTGTAGCAACTCATATGGATTTAAAATCAATAGTAGCCTGTTTAGGCTCCTGGACCACAGTTACAAGCGATTTTTCGCATTACCAATTTATAAAAACGTATTCCTTTCGGAATCCTGTGAGAAATTCAGTGCCCTCGTAACCAACGGATACGCATTTGTGCATATAAAGAATAACTAGAAGGTCTACACACGCAACAAGCCAGTAAAAACGCTTTCTGCACCTGAGTTTTGTTTAGCATCGTGAGGAATTGCTGGTGTCTTTATAGTTATCACAAAAGCAGTCGAAACGCACCTTAACCACTTCATCCGACTGACGATGACTGCTGGGTGGTTTGGGGCGTCTCGGAGTGATACATTAGACTGATGGAGCTGATGATCGAAGTCCAGTTTTGTAGCAACTCATATGGATTTAAAATCAATAGTAGCCTGTTTAGGCTCCTGGACCACAGTTACAAGCGATTTTTCGCATTACCAATTTATAAAAACGTATTCCTTTCGGAATCCTGTGAGAAATTCAGTGCCCTCGTAACCAACGGATACGCATTTGTGCATATAAAGAATAACTAGAAGGTCTACACACGCAACAAGCCAGTAAAAACGCTTTCTGCACCTGAGTTTTGTTTAGCATCGTGAGGAATTGCTGGTGTCTTTATAGTTATCACAAAAGCAGTCGAAACGCACCCTAACCACTTCATCCGACTGACGATGACTGCTGGGTGGTTTGGGGCGTCTCGGAGTGATACATTAGACTGATGGAGCTGATGATCGAAGTCCAGTTTTGTAGCAACTCATATGGATTTAAAATCAATAGTAGCCTGTTTAGGCTCCTGGACCACAGTTACAAGCGATTTTTCGCATTACCAATTTATAAAAACGTATTCCTTTCGGAATCCTGTGAGAAATTCAGTGCCCTCGTAACCAACGGATACGCATTTGTGCATATAAAGAATAACTAGAAGGTCTACACACGCAACAAGCCAGTAAAAACGCTTTCTGCACCTGAGTTTTGTTTAGCATCGTGAGGAATTGCTGGTGTCTTTATAGTTATCACAAAAGCAGTCGAAACGCACCTTAACCACTTCATCCGACTGACGATGACTGCTGGGTGGTTTGGGGCGTCTCGGAGTGATACATTAGACTGATGGAGCTGATGATCGAAGTCCAGTTTTGTAGCAACTCATATGGATTTAAAATCAATAGTAGCCTGTTTAGGCTCCTGGACCACAGTTACAAGCGATTTTTCGCATTACCAATTTATAAAAAACGTATTCCTTTCGGAATCCTGTGAGAAATTCAGTGCCCTCGTAACCAACGGATACGCATTTGTGCATATAAAGAATAACTAGAAGGTCTACACACGCAACAAGCCAGTAAAAACGCTTTCTGCACCTGAGTTTTGTTTAGCATCGTGAGGAATTGCTGGTGTCTTTATAGTTATCACAAAAGCAGTCGAAACGCACCTTAACCACTTCATCCGACTGACGATGACTGCTGGGTGGTTTGGGGCGTCTCGGAGTGATACATTAGACTGATGGAGCTGATGATCGAAGTCCAGTTTTGTAGCAACTCATATGGATTTAAAATCAATAGTAGCCTGTTTAGGCTCCTGGACCACAGTTACAAGCGATTTTTCGCATTACCAATTTATAAAAACGTATTCCTTTCGGAATCCTGTGAGAAATTCAGTGCCCTCGTAACCAACGGATACGCATTTGTGCATATAAAGAATAACTAGAAGGTCTACACACGCAACAAGCCAGTAAAAACGCTTTCTGCACCTGAGTTTTGTTTAGCATCGTGAGGAATTGCTGGTGTCTTTATAGTTATCACAAAAGCAGTCGAAACGCACCTTAACCACTTCATCCGACTGACGATGACTGCTGGGTGGTTTGGGGCGTCTCGGAGTGATACATTAGACTGATGGAGCTGATGATCGAAGTCCAGTTTTGTAGCAACTCATATGGATTTAAAATCAATAGTAGCCTGTTTAGGCTCCTGGACCACAGTTACAAGCGATTTTTCGCATTACCAATTTATAAAAAAACGTATTCCTTTCGGAATCCTGTGAGAAATTCAGTGCCCTCGTAACCAACGGATACGCATTTGTGCATATAAAGAATAACTAGAAGGTCTACACACGCAACAAGCCAGTAAAAACGCTTTCTGCACCTGAGTTTTGTTTAGCATCGTGAGGAATTGCTGGTGTCTTTATAGTTATCACAAAAGCAGTCGAAACGCACCTTAACCACTTCATCCGACTGACGATGACTGCTGGGTGGTTTGGGGCGTCTCGGAGTGATACATTAGACTGATGGAGCTGATGATCGAAGTCCAGTTTTGTAGCAACTCATATGGATTTAAAATCAATAGTAGCCTGTTTAGGCTCCTGGACCACAGTTACAAGCGATTTTTCGCATTACCAATTTATAAAAACGTATTCCTTTCGGAATCCTGTGAGAAATTCAGTGCCCTCGTAACCAACGGATACGCATTTGTGCATATAAAGAATAACTAGAAGGTCTACACACGCAACAAGCCAGTAAAAATGCTTTCTGCACCTGAGTTTTGTTTAGCATCGTGAGGAATTGCTGGTGTCTTTATAGTTATCACAAAAGCAGTCGAAACGCACCTTAACCACTTCATCCGACTGACGATGACTGCTGGGTGGTTTGGGGCGTCTCGGAGTGATACATTAGACTGATGGAGCTGATGATCGAAGTCCAGTTTTGTAGCAACTCATATGGATTTAAAATCAATAGTAGCCTGTTTAGGCTCCTGGACCACAGTTACAAGCGATTTTTCGCATTACCAATTTATAAAAACGTATTCCTTTCGGAATCCTGTGAGAAATTCAGTGCCCTCGTAACCAACGGATACGCATTTGTGCATATAAAGAATAACTAGAAGGTCTACACACGCAACAAGCCAGTAAAAACGCTTTCTGCACCTGAGTTTTGTTTAGCATCGTGAGGAATTGCTGGTGTCTTTATAGTTATCACAAAAGCAGTCGAAACGCACCTTAACCACTTCATCCGACTGACGATGACTGCTGGGTGGTTTGGGGCGTCTCGGAGTGATACATTAGACTGATGGAGCTGATGATCGAAGTCCAGTTTTGTAGCAACTCATATGGATTTAAAATCAATAGTAGCCTGTTTAGGCTCCTGGACCACAGTTACAAGCGATTTTTCGCATTACCAATTTATATATATATATATTGAATTTGACCGCTGGTATTATTAATGGTTGCGGATGTTATGTATATCGAAAAGTAAAAGAATAACATGCGAATGCAAACTAACCTTTTTCAATCTAATAAAACATATGCACAAAAAAAATTCTAAAGTTACTGTAAAACTATGTGTCGCCACGCTATTCATAAACATGTTAAGGATTGTATCCCCGTTCACTTTCCGTATGAAGAAGTTCACCGTATCTCGTTTCCTCCTTCTCCAGCTCTTATGTTTTGCAAATAGATTTATAAATGTAATAATGCAATGTATCCTCATTGCTTCCATGCTTGATGCTATGAGCTACTGCTCAATCGAGTGGATTCACTTTTCTAATATGCGTTCAGCGTGTATTTAGTCTTCATGAGAGCGTTAGCGATGTCTGGTCGACATACTGGTTTGAACAAAGTTGGCATGTCCCTACATATATCTCCTTCCGTGTCTTACAATTTTCCCTAACTTTGATTTGAGTATGTACCTTTGTTCCGGAACATATGCACTCTCTTGTTGTTCATATCACAGAGCAAGTCTTGCATCGTTTGTCTCCAGATGGAGCGCATATCCAATTGTTTTCAGTTTGATCTGTATATCTTGTATAGCGAGACCTAATCAGTAGATTTGAAAATTTGTTTTTTTATCCTTAATCTAACTGTAGGGATTACTAAGTTCTTACTTGTAGAACTCATTATTGCATTCATCACTTTCTGAATATCGTCGAGCTTGGAATGAATCGTTAACCACATATGTGATCTTCATGTTTGAATGATGGTTCAAGTAACCTTTTCCTATCTAATCTAGCAGCTTCTTTGACCTGTTTATTAACCATCATTTGACAAGATTATAGAATTCCTCCGGATCAGAACACGTTCTTTTTTGAGACGCTGTCATATATTCCATTGAATAATTTGTATACAAAGATAGGACAAACTACTTTTGACATTTCGCCCTAGAGATCTTTTTCAATTGTAATTAGACTGAACAATTATAACTTTTTAATTATAAAAGAATTTGAATTATAACTTTTTAATTATTTTTAGTCAAATAAAAATTATTGTTTTCGATTAAAAAATAATAATTTTTCTTAGAAATATTTTTTTAGTTAAAAACGTTTCATTCATAATACAAATGAGCATTTGTATTATATTTGTTGTATAAACACATTGATGCTTATGAATTGTTTAACATAATGTTTCAATTCAATTTGATTTTAAGCGTTCTGTTACTTAACACCCCTTTGTATGAATCATTTGATAGTTTGTAATCCGAGTTTGTATTAATGTCCTAACTGGTATATCATCGTGCTGTTGGATGTGTTAGCGCTATTTTAAACATAAGAATGTCTTAAAATAATTAAAAATTCTTAAAATGTAAAATATTTTCATTTAATGGCAAACTATTGATTTATGGTCAAACACCTCGTATGCTTGTAAAAGTGATAAATGTTTTATTTTAAATGATACTATTCCATTATTTCTTATTTTCTTCGTTACGTATATTTTCATTCATTGCAATCGTTTTCGATCAAAATTATCGATTTTAGTATTTGCTTTCCTTTTAAAATTTAATCATACCTATTTTAGCTGGGTTTGTGGCCTGGAAGTTCTACAGATACGCTTTTCGTCAAGTAAATTATTTAGAATGTCAAATCAACAAGAAAGATTTATAGGTCTAATAGAACGACGACTATCTAGATTTGTCGGGAAACTGATGAACCTTCAATTACCACACTTTATCTATAATCCATTTTGTAAATTATTCTGTTGGGTAAACAATATACGCGATTATGAACCTAACCAGTTTTCCTCATTGACTTCAATGAATAGTATCTTTACAAGAGTAAATGATAGTCGTCACAGTTGTTTAACTATTGATTGCTGTAATCATTCTCAGTTGATGAGTCCAGTTGAAGGAATTGTGTCTGAACTAGGTAAAATAAGTCCAGATGAAGAAATCTTAAATGTAGAAGTTAAACAATCGCAGTTTTCTATCGATCTGCGTAAGCGCCTGCATAGAAATTCAAATATGTTCTTTATCGGCATTTATCTGTCTCCATCAGATAATCATCATTTCAATTCCGCAACAGACTGGCGAGTTAATGAACGAATACATTATCCCGGGTTTCTAACCAGTGTACGTCCAAATAAGATCCGTAAGCTAGAAGCAAATGAAAGAGTATCTTATAATGGTAAATGGCTTCATGGTTTCTTTTCCATGACAATGATCGGAGCTATTAATGTTGGGTCGATACACGTATCAGAAGACTACACGCTCAATACCAATAGCAAGTCTGACGATATACACCTTTACGATGGTATCGTTCACCAAAGAAGCATTGATCTGCATGTAAACAAGGCTCAACCATTTGGATACTTTTCAATGGGATCGTATGTTTTTATTGCTTTCGAAGCTCCAAAAACGTTTCAGTTCAACTGCACTGTCGGTCAACGTCTAAAGCAAGGGTTTAGTCTCGGATCCGTGATTTTCTAGACAATATGCTGTTTGAGTCGCATTTATATTAAAAATGATTTTTACCTTGAATTACTGAATTTATAAATATTAATATGCGATGCTGGTTCTGATTTTTTATTATAAATTACTATGGTTTTACTATACAAAGAAGCAGATCATCAATATGAACATTGTCGTTGCACTAATATCCACACAAATCGCTTATCCATATAGAAGAAATAGATATTTGAAAATATTTGAAATTAATTTGCGATTTATTGAACAATATTTTATTCACTATTTTGTAACCTAAATAATATGTCTTGTGTTGTAATTACAACGTAAAATTTCAATATGAACATATGCTGATATGTTCAATATCTTATGCTGATATTGAAATTTGGTATTTTGCATATTTTCTTGAAAGATATCGTGTGTAAACTAAATAATACTCGTTTCGTAATAAGGCAAGATATACACGAAAAATATTATATTTGTGCTTGTGTTAAAAATTGGTTAACTGTGAAAAGAAATCACCATGAAAACTTAATATTCCAATTTCGAACGTGCTCCGGAAGAAATCAAACTTTGAAAAGTGCTTGATTTAATGCCGAACATCGTTAGTACAAATAGATTGAACACCTGAATTGTATTTTTAATAAAAATAAAAAGATGATTGCCTTCTTAAATTAATCGATTAAGTAATGGTGAACTACAGAGTATCATCATTTATTACCATGATGAAAATTACACGTCCAATATCTGGTTTATTTACAAGTATAGAAGAATACACACCTTTTAATTATTATTGGCACAATCTTGCATTACTATGATTTCAATGATTTCTATAATGGTAGGAGAAAAGAAAGGAGGACAGCAACGGTAGAATCTTTTGAGAAAAATGCAATCGAATCTGAGTTTGTACGAGATCCAAGTAATAGATTCAAAGACATCTATGTGGAATTAAAAAAAATTAACAAAAATTGATCTTAGTTTGAATCTACTGTATGCAGAACTGTAAAGGAGATGGAATATATAAGAAAGTTCCTTATTTAATCGGACCAATCGAAACTCGACGAAAATGACCAGGTAGGAGCGAAATTTGCTGCATCAGTTAATTCTGTAGACAATATTCAGATCATTTTTCTCAATGAAACAGGGTTTAATCTACATTCTTATCATAATTCATGATATGAATTATGATTTATGCAACAAAAGTACCGTTGATCACAAACGACACATGCGAATAGATCAATGGAATTGTATTGCATATTAAAAAGTGTGCACATATGAGATTAGGTCATAGCAATGGGAGTCAAGAATATTTTATTGGTAATGAGTTTGTTGTTTCCACGCAGTCCATTCTGGATCAGTCTTAGGACCCTTGTTGATTAACATATTTATAAATCAGATACTAGATTTAATTGAGGATTGTAGTGTTTTAGCTTTTGCCGACGATGTAAAGGTATGGAAATTGATTAAAACCAACAAGGATCGAAATGACTTTCAAAATATCCTAAACATTGTTTATCGATGGTCTTTAAACACTGGAATTACATTGAATATTAAAAAGTGTGCACATATGAGATTAGGTCATAGCAATGTGAGTCAAGAATATTTTATTGGCGATGAGTTTGTTGTTTCCACGCAGTCCATTCTGGAATCTTGGTATAATTGTTCAAAACAATCTGAAAACATGTACTAACACTGATAGGATTTGTAACGCAGCAAGAAGAATGACCTATATTGTCAAAAATTGCTTTAAAGATTTATCTCCCGTTTGTGTTGTGCGTTTATATAATGCTCTTATAAGACCGATATTAGAATATGTGTCGCCAGCAGTCTTTCCGTGTACGCGTACAGAACTTGATCAATTAGAGCGCATACTTCGACGGTTTACGAAATTATGTCTTCATGTACGATATCTTCTCTATGAGGCACGAATAAAAGTTTGAATATGCCGACAGTGCGTGAAAGGTTCCTTCTTTTCGACCTTCTAGCTATGTATCGACTAGTTAATAAAGATGAAAATTTTCCAGCAAATAGAGTTGAACTCAATGAACGGGATGGACGTAGAGGGCACTCGAAAGTACTAGTAGTACATGAGCACGGAAAATACCCTCGTCATTTCCGACTGTCTCATCGAGCGGTGAATATTTGGAATCGTCTTCCAGTTGATGTCGTTGCGGTGCATACAATCAATGAATTTAAATCCAATATAAAGAACTGGATTCGAAATGAGAACGAGTGGTGGTTGCTGCAGTACCCATGGTTCTGATATATATACTGAACGATTTTTTTGATTTTTTTCTTGTATTTATTTGTTTTTTATGTGAGCGGTCAAAACAGCCTTATGGCTATGACCTGTATTAATAATAATGTGTCGAAAAGTTGGGTATGAAAGAGATAATTATTTGAACATAATAAAGGAAATAACGCGGCGGACGTCGAGTGGGAGCTGATTCGAGGCGAGTAGGGCGACGACTAGGAAGGATCGGATATCGCAATTGTTAGAGTAATTGGGAACATGAAGATACCGCAATTGTTAGAGTAATTACGGGATCGCAGTGATATAGAGGTGGAACGAGTGTCGTCTAAGAAAGGGAGGTTGATGAACGATGAGGAGCCGACAATGATGATACGTTTATATGATGATTTCTTTTTCGCAGACGTATACGCTCAATTTCAACCACTTAATAATGAATATAAAGCAACATTAACAACAATAACGTAACTGACAATACATAAAGCATGGGAGTTTGATGTCCACCGACACTAAGCTGTACACACTCAATTAAGTCGCTTATTAGAGCGACAACAATGATGGGCAATAATTTATCGACACAACGTTGATACAGTTTCATAAATGCATCCAAATATATCAGTATTGTGACATTACTACTATCGGCGTTCTAGCTTTTATAATCGAGATAGGTAGCTTTAAATTGATTGATGCTCTTGATGTTATTTCAACACAGTTGCCATCGTTACAGTTCAACTTCACCTCTCATAACATAATACGCTGGCGGCTAAATGTAGATACTATGCTTAGCAGGTTCCACTTTGATCCTATCAGAGTAACCTTCTTTCAGGCAGCTATCCAACTCTTCCCAGAATAGGGAATGAGAGTTTGACCGATTTTAATTCCTACCTCTCTTCGCAAGCTACTGGGATCCTTTCGACTACCTATAGAGGTCGCATTTACAGTCTTACTCCGACTAACCTCAATGTCCTAGCTAAAATGCTACATCTTCCCAATCTCTCCGCTTCCTTTAGGCATGCTCTCTCTCGAATGAATACTGGAGTTCTAGATATAGGCTCCAGCTGAGTAGGAACAGGACGAGTATTGCTCGTCTTAATCCATACTAAGTCGACTACTGTCAGCGTTCTAGCTGCTAGAATCGAGGTAGACAGCTTTAAATTTGTTGATGATCTTGATTTTATCACAACACAGTTGCCACCGTTACAGCTCAACTACTCAAGGTTTATTATCATGGATAATACCCAAGGTAGCTGCAGTACGATAGTCTCTTTGTGAAAATAATTACATACTGTTGTTTCGACCAACACATGCTCCGCAACTTTATCTAATTGAATAGTGTTTTTCTGTTTAAAAATCCGTGTTAGTCTTAGAGGAGTTTTACAAAGATGGTGCCATTAATAATGAAATTTAGCGCCAGTAAAAGATGGTGCCAATAATAATGAAATGTTGAGCCAATAATAGTGCAAGATGGTGCCAATAATAATGAAATGTTGAGCCAATAATAGTGCAAGATGGTGCCAATAATAATGAAATGTTGAGCCAATAATAGTGCAAGATGGTGCCAATAATAATGAAATGTTGAGCCAATAATAGTGCAAGATGGTGCCAATAATAATGAAATGTTGAGCCAATAATAGTGCAAGATGGTGCCAATAATAATGAAATGTTGAGCCAATAATAGTGCAAGATGGTGCCAATAATAATGAAATGTTGAGCCAATAATAGTGCAAGATGGTGCTAATAATAATGAAAAGATCTGTATATGAGAATATATAACATTTTAATATTATATAAATGATATTATGATATGTAATATTATTATGTGATATTATTGTGTATATTATGTATATTTAATATTTTTAATATTAAATAAAAAAATATTTTTAATATTAAATATTAAAATATTTATAGTGTCCATATATCAAATCGCTCGCTCAAATTCGAAATTGATGAACTTCTTAAATGGTGCTTAAAAATAGTCAGCAAATAAATAGCACGAAGTCTAAAATAGTACATTTCTGCTTAAAAAGATCATTCTCAAAACAACTTATTGATTTTGGATTTGAAAGGGTGAACAGCTTAAAGATCCTAGGAATGAGATTTAGTGACAATCTGTCAAAGGCACTTACGTATAGATGATTTGATACGTAAGTGTGCACTCCGACTATATTTTCTGCGCAAACTTAAACTACAGGGTGCGCTTCCATATCAAATCGAACAAATATATACAGCAACCGTAATTTCTTTGCTAACTTATGGATATCCTGTTCACATAAACATGTCCGTAGAAGATGTTCGTTGACTAAAAGTAATCCACAACTATGCACAACGCATTGCGGAGAAACGATTTACATCATTAAACGATATTTTAAAGAATCTCTTTTTACGCACAGCTGGAAACGCGAAGTTGTTCGAAAGATTAGGTGCGGCAGAAGAAATAAATAACAGAAACATGCGACATACTCGGAAATACATCACAAATTCTGTTAGAACACATATGTTGAATAGTTTCCTGCACCGTGCTATTACTTACCATAATAAAAGAATAAATCCTCAATTCATATAAAATGACAAAACTCATTTTCATCTCGATGATTAACTCAATTTTCTGACAAACGCAGATTTTTCAAATTTTACATCTTTTTTGTTCTTACTCTAATTTTTACAAATCTAATTTCTTTCTATATGAAACCTCCTGTATATGAGCTAAAAAATACTTGCTCTGCATTTCTTAAATAAAGTGATTTTGATTAATTGATCTGTTAAAAATTAATTTTTAATTAAAAAGATATTCGCCTTAAATCAATTAAATAACAAGATAATGAGTCGTTATAAAAAAAGTATTTTTATACGAATTTTTGATTTTGGTTAATTATCAAAAAGTTCGTTACACGAAACTCGATCGGGAACAAACATCAACATATAATATAATATATAATATAATATTATAATATAATATTATAATTATAATATAATATTATATTATCATATATAATATAATAATGAATGTTTTATACACTAAAATTAGAAGTAAAGTGCAGAAAAAGTATTAGCAAAATATAATATAGTCAATGAAATGTAGGAATGACTGAATTTAGGAATTCAGCGATTAAAAAGACACACCTTTTTGTAATAAACAAAATTTGAAAATGAATTTATTAAGGAGTGAATAAATTTATAGTTCTTTGAACTGTGTAAACGTCTAATATTGTCATAAGAATATAATCTACTTTTCTCGATCTAGCTATTTTAGTTTGCAAATGACATATCTTTATGTGGTGGCTTAACCATCCCAGTAAGTAATTT
Source organism: Pomphorhynchus laevis (assembly GCA_012934845.2). NCBI lineage: Eukaryota > Metazoa > Acanthocephala > Palaeacanthocephala > Echinorhynchida > Pomphorhynchidae > Pomphorhynchus > Pomphorhynchus laevis. The sequence continues at coordinate 73,869 of WNNJ02000718.1, read as the reverse complement.
CTTTAATTCTGCAATGGCTTTGCCTGGGTTGAGGTTCTAAAAGCAAAAACAAATTGGCATTCAATTGTTTTCATGTTCAAATTCGTACCTTTGGACAGCATGCAGTACAATTCATAATCGTTTTGCAAGGGTACACTTTCCATTTAGTGTTCAATGCTTGTATGCGTTCCTTTGCATAGTCGTCTCTTGAATCAGCGATCCACCTAGAAAATGATAAATTTTTAATGTTTATACTAAACAATATGATTTACGCTAAATTATAATTTTAGAATTTATAAATTAAATTCCTCTGATTTGATTTATAAAAAAATTATAAAATTTTATTCGTCTAACAAATTATACTTAAACAGTTTCAAACTTAAACATTTCGATAAAGTGCAGGGGATTATTAAGACAAAAATAACAAAGATTTTCAATTTCAGCTTAAAGCTGATCTACAAATTGCAATGATTTGATCACATTTTGTCCGAAAGGACAATCCTGATTTAAATTATTATTAGAGTTAATTTAGAAATGGATTGAAATCAGAATAACAAAATATCACCAGTTCATATTTATTAATTAAACAATTTATTACATTGAAACAGTGAATATATATATTCGTTACATGATCGCGTTATTGAATCTATTAATTAGATTAATATAATCATGAATCTATTAATTATAGAATTTAATGATGTTGATAATTAACACAGGAACCGAAAAGACCGGAAGAATTCATAAACGATTTAGTAGAGTGTAAATCATTAATATTTCGCTAATTAATAATAACAATGTGATTTTTTTCTGATAAACGATAAATCAGAATTGTTCTAACTGATAAAAATATATTTTTTAATGACAAATCAGATGTAATTCCACGTGCAAATAGTCTATAATAAATTATTGAATTTGAGAATCTATTAATTATAGAATTTAATGATGTTGATAAATAACGCAGGAACCGAAAAGACCGGCAGAATTCATAAACGATTTAGTAGAGTGAAAATCATTAATATTTTGCTAATTAATAATAACAATATGATTTTTTTCTTATAAACGATAAATCAGAATTGTTCTAACTGATAAAAAATATTTTAAGTGTCAGTGATATACGTGCCTATATGCCTGCATTAATGTTGCAGGTCCAAGGTATTTTTCTGGATGCCACCAGTATTCTGGGCAGGATGTCGTACAGCATGCGCAGAGTATGCAATCATACAAGCCATCCTAAAATATTTAATTGAAACTAAATATTCCAAGAAAGGAATTAATTAAACAAGTATAAACTAACTAACAAATGGATAATTATAAATTGATACAACCCCAGTTGAATTAAGTTTATAGAACTTATTTTTAAAAAGGAAATTAGTTGTCTTGTTGCAATCGAAAAATTCGTGTTAGTCACAAATACAAAAATCTCAAAAACTTTTAGTGACTTATGGTTAAAGTATGGCAAATGTGAAACTTTTGAAAAAGACATAAAAAACCGGGCTTTTGAAAAAGACAAAATTCCGCAACAAAAAATATATAATTCCAATAAGATTATATGTACTGAAATCAATCAACCGTTTACCGTCAGTAAAGAAAAGTGCCTATGTAAGATGATATTTACCCAATATTAGCAAGTTTAAAGTTTTATATTTTAAAAACCGGCCATCAACAATTTGAACTATAATGCATAATAGGTCAGTAATCGTATATATTGTCATTGACTTTAAAAGTCTTTGAGCAAGTATTATAATTAACTTACTTTCACTGGAGAAATCGTAAGCTAATTCCATATGCTACACTATTATTCTCTTATGTGTTCTTTTATTTTTAGAAAATACAAATTTCACAACGCATAAGTGTAACTAGAGCGATATTAAGTGTATCGTCGCAACATTATGATCATTTTGTATTTTTACATGAACGAATACGAATATAAATCAATATAGAGTAGCAAACATATGTTATATAAAATAGGGAATTTGTAGTCTGACACTACAATATGTAAATAAATTGCAAACCATATTAGTACGATTATAAAAAACTGATAGTAATCACCTTTTTAAATATCCAGAGAATCCAATATTCCGAATGTTTTGTATTAAAGAATAATTATATTAATAATAATTAATTAGTAATAATTAATAATTATTTGATTGCAGCTATAAACCCTGATTTCTAAATAAAATCATCTTTTGGTGCAAAATGTTTTGCACCAAAAATTTATTTTACAAAAGTTATCGGACAGAAATTGAAAATTAAAACTATCAAAGGAAATCAAACAATACTCAAGGAGAGAAATTATAATAAACTAACAAACAAATGGAAAATTATACATTGAGAAATCTTGAGAAATAAAATCTTATGAAAGATTTTATTTCTCTTGTTTGAGAATATTTCAGGAAAAAATACTTATAATGCCTTAGGGTGTCTTGCATCAAGTATATAATGATGAAACCTCGATATAGAAATGATGAAACCTCGATATAGATTAAACTACATTCTAGCAAAATGTCAGTGTTTTGTGAAATATTTAAATTTTCAAACTTTGTAATTTATTTAAATTTGTATGAATTTAAGTCAATATATTATTATATTATAATATCTGTTATTATAATATAATTAATATTAATATTAATATTATTAATATTTGTTATTATATTAACAAAATAATAAAATAATTACATTTTTAAGTGAGGAATTTTGTATAATATCTTCTTGATTAAGAAATATATGAACATGTTTTATTAATCAATATATATTAAGTACAAAGCAAATGAATGTTTCCTTTAGAGTTTCAAAAACAAAAATAGCTTCCCTATTTTTTGTTTTAAATGTTAGCAACATTAAAGTATAACATTAAAAGAAATAAAATGTATAATTTAATTTTATTATATTAGTAACTTATTAATTAGTATAATTAATATTATACTAATTAATTATAATTAATTAATTAGTATAATTTTCAGTGATTGTTTAATTGAGGCTGTGGCATGTTATAGTTGAATTTCTGACGATTATATAAATCTACATACCAATCTATCCCTATCTGTTTCGCTCTGAAACAATTGCTTTTCTCCGAGTTCAATACCGTCTTTCCGTTTCAAATATGGTTCAATGGATGCATACTGCTGATAGAAGTTGGAAAAATCCTTAATTTTAAGGGTACAGTGCAAATATTCATAAAATAAAATCACGTACTGAAACAAGATCCTTTACAACGTACATGTGAGGTAGAGGGTAAACCTTTGTGGGACTTGACGAGCTTTTATCAATTGGGCTAAAATGAAACGTTTGCAAAAACAAAACTATCGTTAAATGAAACAAGGAAAAATAACTAATAAGCTGTTTTAAACACTCGAAAAAACATTTATGTTTTTTCTATTTATGAAAAAACTATTTAAACAATAACGCTCTAATATTATTTTTCAATAACTGCAAATTAAGTTTCTATTTATTATATAATTCTGAAACATGAAAAGGAATTACCAATGAACAATAAATTACAATGTACTTGTTAAATAAGAAAAGTCAGAAAAAATGTGCTTTGTTAAATAAAATCACATAATTATTTCCTCACTTGAAAAAGATTAAACAGTAAACAGTAAAGATTTTATCTCATTAAATTATTTAAGATTATTAAATTATATTAAATTATTAAATTATGTTAAATTGATATTTTAGTTTTAAGTTATTCAGGCCTTTCTACATATAAATCAGTCAGTTAATCATTTCCTTAAGCTTGTATCTCTACAACACTATATTGAGATAATTCTTTAAATTTGGTAATATCGATAAATATTTATGCCAAAGGCTATTAGTTTCAATAGTTTGATGAAAAACTTACGACATTTATCAAAACACAAAACATTAAGGAAACATTCCATAGCCATGGCCTGATATCAAATCTAAGAAAAGTAACGTCACACGAGATTCAAAATATTAAAATTTGATGATTAAAAAAGGAACTCAATGTATCATTAGTTTTGTGATAGAATTAAAAAATTTAATAATGAATATTTTGCTAGTCGAACAGAATAACCGAAAACTAATATGATTTTAATTTGAATTGTGTACTATATTTTAATTCAGTTTAATTTCATCTAATAATTAGATGAGGATAATCAATACTTAATATAATGACCGTCTCAGAATAATGGAGGTTATTATTTTGAGGAATGATATTCTTTTGGCCACAACTCAAAGTTTATGACAACAAACTAATTAAATAATTTTTATTTAAAAATTTAATTCACGCTTTATAAATTGTCGGTTGTCAAGTTGCTTTTAATGCACCATACATATAAAATATTAATTTGCTACACGTAACCTTAGTTTCATTAACTCGAATTGAAACAAATAGCTTGAAAACGAAAGTTACATTTGACGCAGGAAATGGAAATTTAATTTCAGTTTGAAAATATGGAAGTTATATTTGACGCAGCAAAACTTAAATGGAAATTTAATTTCCACTGCGTGATTCTCTTTACGAATAAGTCTATTTTATTAATCAAATTTTAGATCGACTGTATATTAACTATTACCTCAAAATATGAGGTAATAGATATGAAAAATATCCTAAATATGGATTATCAAAACTCCATGAATTTGAAACTCTTCTAATAAGATAGTTTACCAGATACAAGCTAATGCGTTAGTTCCATTGATATTCATTGAACATGATCCACAAATTCCTTCACGGCAAGATCGCCTAAACGTAAGACTGGGGTCCATTTCGTTCTTTATCTTAATCAGAGCGTCCAAAACCATTGAACCACAGCTAAAAAGTATCGGATTTAAAAAATTACTAGTCCTAAACAAATTGCCAATAAGAATAAATTCACTTCCAATAATATTTAAGTTTAATCGTTTATAAACTAAAATTAAAAAGATTAATTATCAAACACGTTTTAATGTTAAATTTCTCGTTAAAAGTAAATATTCCGAAATTGCTATATAAATTAGAATTATGTATTCGTACAAATTCGATTCGAATTTGTCAATGCTATTAATAATCAAATATTCGTAAAAAATTAAAATTAAATTTATGTTGCATTCAAACTATAAACTGTCATATAGTGTAGTGTCATCAAAATTATAATGAATGCTTCTTGCCATTATGTCGATAATCAGCGATATGAATCTCGCGCTAAGGTCTACTGATCGCCCACCCTATACAGAAATAAAACAATTTTACAGACCTAGACAAGTCCACCTTGAAGTCTTGAAGGGCCGGCTTCTTGTCGGGTTGTTCGGGATCCTAAACGTATTTTCAATAAAACATAAATGTTATCCAAATTAATATATACGTATCGATAAATCTGGAATGTTTTCATATTACTTTGTGTAGAAGCCGGTGCTGAACGTGAAACACATAGCTAAACAACATAAATAAATAATACGTCTATATAAAATCGTAAAAAATTTGTGAAATAATTTGTAAATCAATTTAAAGTTGACAAAAATCAGCGGAAACAGATGAACAAAAATACATTTCTAAAAATAAAAAAAATAAAAAAATTTTTAATTTAAAAAAATTTCAAATTTTTAAAAATAAAAAAAAAATTAAAATTTTTTACTTATTAGATGAAACAACTGAAATTGTTTTGGAAATGTGAAAATATTTTTCGAATTTTATAATTTTTGAAACTCGCGACATTGCGCGAGTTTCAGAATACAGTTAATTAGATAATAATTTATTAATAATTTATTTATTTATATTTACATTTATGTCCCTAAATAAATAAAGTAATCTAATAAATAATCAAATATGTAATCTAATAATATCTAATAATTAGATAATCAAAATTATCAAGCTACTTTATTATCTGTAAAATTTAATTTACTTAGATATTTACCTGAAGTTGCTTTAAATGTCTAAATAGTTGAGCCTGCATAAATCTAGAAAAAATTCCAAAACAATCAATTATATTGTATTTAAAAAATAATACTATTAATAAACATTGCTGACAAATTTAAAAACTTTTAAAAAAGTAATCAGGAAATAAGAAAACTTATTTTAAAAGTATTTATTTTAAAATATTTATTTTATATTGCCAATAAACAAATTTATTTGATTTCAAATTAAATATTGAACGCGTGTTATTGAGATAATTTAAAAATCTTGAACTTTGAAAACTGAGAAAAATTAAAATTTAAATGAAATCAAGTTACTTCTATAACACAAGCACCATTTGTGGATTATAAATGCCTTGGGCGAAAGTAAGTTATCGAAAATCGTGAAGTCGAGATAATATCTCCACTTATTATTAAGAGAGCAGCAATTTCCTCTGGCAAAGAATTCCAAATTTTTTAAATTCTCGGAGATAACATCCAAGATCTTGCCAAACAACCATATGAACGTTTATACAGAGTCCAACAGTTTCCACGCAAGCCTGACTGTAGAAAACACAAATCTAGAAAGGTATCATATCACTTCGTGAATCATTGCCCAAAAGAATACAAGGTCAATTAAGACAAATCTAAGCCTCACAGGAATTAAATGTAGCATTGTTAAAGGCATATTATAAGAGTAGCCTTTGAGATCAATGCACATCCGAGATTCACGTCGCATAACTGCGTGCAGGTCGTTTGTCTTTATTTGTAATCGGGAAACTTCTAAATGCGATTTTATAAAAGCCATAAATAAAGTTTTGAAGACAGAAGCTGAAATGAAGTAAAGTGTATTATTAATACAATATATAAAGCACGTATAGAATCCTACGAACATTATCCGTATTAAATCTGGTCTTAATATTTTGGTCAACGATAATTCCTAAATCTCTGTGATTGGATACCTCAGATCTAGCAATATTATACGTATAGGGAATATTGATCTTGCCAATTATCATCACCACACATTTATTAAAAACGAGCAAAAGACCAGTGACCGGCACCAGCTATGCAAACAATCGAGATCACTTTGTAGCGAAATACAATCCGACGAACACTTGACAATCCTCCAATTTTTGACATCGTCAGCAAACGTTAAATGAGAATTTTTGCAGATAATAAACAGTAGCGGCACAATACAGAACCTTGAAGAACAAACACCCGTTGAGATTTTTCTGCGCTTTGCTTGTGTCTTATTAATACGAAGTCTAAAGTATCTTTAAACAAGGAAATTGCTCACCCATATACACATTTCACGATAAACACCATAGTGGCATAATAATGATACTATTCCTTAGTGAGGCACGAGAAAATAGCCTGAGGAAAGTCCAAAAACACGACATCAACCGATTTACCATCAATGAGAGCATCCACCAATTTATCACGAGCTGATAATAAATTGGTTAAGCAAGATCAATCTGGTCTAAAACCTTGTTGAGTGACTACAAGGGGGAATGAATACGGCAAAAATGTAGACCCAGTCTTTTAGCAACAATACGTTCAAGTATTTTTCAAAAAATACTCGTGATACTTATTGAACAAAAATCTGAGCATGTTTGAGCTGGAAGATTCTTAGCTAGAGGAACAACAGTGGAAATTTTCCGAAACTCAGAAATCAATGAATGACTCAAACTGTAACGAAATAATTGTGTAAAGCCACCATATAGCACTAGTGCTAAAATAGGAACTGGGAAATATGAAATACCGTCGGGCCAAGCCGATCCAAAAGAATTCAGTTTTAAAATTTCATTATATACGTCGTTATACTGAATATACTCTATGCCATTGGTTGAAGTTGTCGGTGATAACATCTCCGCGAACCCATTTAAATTGAGAGTGTCATCAGGTACAGTCATAAAAGAATTTGCCAAATCTTCAGCAATAATGTGTTCACCATGTGAGACAACACTTACCGTTTTAAGAGTGTTTATTTGTAAAGATAAAGTTCGACCCTTCTAACATGACCAAAATCGTTTTGGATGTTCTTGATGCACTTGACGCAATCTTCTTCATAAAAACCTGTCGTTTTTGCGTTTCATTCTATTCCAAAGATTACAAGCATAATTATAATGAACTTTGAGATTAGAGTCATACCTGAACTGACGGTACAGTTGATTACGAGATTCTATGACAGATAAAAGTTCCCGATCAAACCAAAGCGTAATAGAGAATTGAGCTGGTACATGACCTGAGAAAGCGAAAATATCAGATTTTTTCAATAGCTTAGCGTTTAACGACCGTAGATAACCGTTCGTACTAGAACGGTTATCTCTTTCAGTCCCATAACAGTTGCTGGATGCACATTCATCCCAATCTATTTTAGGAAAGTTATAATCACCCAAAAGCAGAAAGTGACCGGACGAGCAGCAACTTCCGTGGAGGACCTTCAATATATCAAAATTCAGCGGAACAGATAAATATCGATACAAAATGCAAACTTTGACATCAATAAAGTCCCCACTAATAGCAAGCGATAAGAACTCATAAGAATAGTCTGAATTACACACGTTATTAAATAAAAGTTAATATAAGTTTTTCAAAATCCGCCTCGTTATGTTAAATATTATTTGTAATTAATTATTATTTATATATTCTGGATGCGACATATGGACAGCTGTCAACGTTCCATCCTGTCTGACGAAATCGCTACTGTCTAGGGATTTTGTTTGTGGGTTCTGTGCCTCCGAATTGCTCTCCTTGTTGTTCAAGGGCCATTGTGACGAGCAAGTATCAATAAATGGTTTAAAGAGGAACGCAGATTCAAACAGTCACAACGATGGGGAAGATCATAGTATTAACGAACCAGAACGGAGTTCAGAAGCGTTCAGAAAGTCAAGCAGCTCGTCGTCAGGGATTGATGATGTTTCGGCCACTCCAAAATTATCTGAGATAGGAACCAATAATGCTATTCATGTACTCAATCATTCTCTCACGCAGCAGTCGAAGTTAGAAATGAGCGATCGTTCAATCATACCCTTCAATAACAATTCAACTCAATGCTTCGTTAGGGATGCATTGCATGAGACTAATGTGATGGATTACTCCTTCAAACAACTTCCTGTCTTGGATTCTATTGTTCATCCCCATATATTGGACTCGAGCAGCGTCGGTCTTGATGTAGATAACAAATGTTCCGCCCTCAAGCATGCAAATGTTGATTTGTCAACTCCTGTTAACACTTCCTCGGGCAGTGATTGTTCTCAAAACTGTCCTCTAGGTAGCGATTGTAGTGAGCGTCCTTGTGCTTACCCGCAGCAACTGCATCCCCGCTGCAGTTTATGTGTTGCTCCTCTAGTAGCCCCGTTAATTGAGAGCGTTAAGGATCTTGCAAAGGCTAGTCAGATTATAGTTAGGCCTATAGATAATCTACGACAAATAGTTAGCCTTCCAAATAATAAACAACATGCAGTGATTCCTCCAAATCATCGACGGCCATCGATTGCCCCTGAGACTCATTCTTCATTAGTTCCGTCTGCTAGCCCTAAACAATTCAGCTCTAGACAATTTAACTCCAGAAGAGAGTTAAACGTTATCGTGAGCGGTGTTGAAGAATCTCTCAGTAACAATCCCCAAAGTAGACTGGATGACGATATTGTGCATCTTCGCGCAGTGTTTTCTAAGATTTTTCTCCAGAGCGATGTGGATGTTGCGAAGTGTCTTAAAGTTCGAAGAGTTTTTCGTCTAGGCAAGAAACTTTCAGATAGACCTAGACTTTTAAAAGTTGTTCTAGACTCAAAAGATCATGTTGACTTCCTACTCAAGCATGCATTTAGATTATCGCGCTCTGATTTTCATTTACTCCGTGATTTATCTCCTGCAGATCGTTTGAGAAGACACGAGGCTTTCAACGAGCTGCATCGACGGCTGGAAAGTGGTGAGTGCAACCTATGTGTCCGGAATTTTCGGGTGGTCAAGTGGCGTCCGACTGTCCGGTGGCATCCCTTACTTCTGTAGAGTCAGACCTCTTTAGTAGTGATGGTTCGTGTGTAGGAAAACTAGTAGACTTCGATAGTGTCACCGAGCGTGTCAAATTTTCCCATTATACGAACATTTTTGTCGGTTATTCAAATGTTCGTAGTCTCCTGGCTCAGTTCTCGGAAATTAAATTCATAGTTGCTTCGAAACGTTTTGATGTATTTTGTATAACCGAAACATGGCTACATTCTGACATTTCGGATGACTGTGTTGCCATCCCTAACTATTTTCTAATACGTTCGGATCGCTCATGTGGTAAACGTGGAGGTGGGGTAGCCGCCTATGTGCGAAATAGTCTCCTGGTATCGAATATCTCGGCTTTTCGCGACGATATTGGTTATTCCTTTGAAGGTCTTGCTTTTACACTGGGAAATGGTCAACGATCCCGATTCTGCGTCCTTTACCGTTCTCCGTCCTATGAATTAAGATTTGACTCTCTTAAATCACATTTGCTGAGTTTATCTTCGTATCCTCTGATTTTGCTCCTGGGTGACTTCAATATCCCCCAAATAGACTGGAAAAATAGTCATTCACGACCAATTCACGGAATTGGGAAAGTACTGAGTGACTTTCTGTTACTTGAGATGCTACTAGTTCAACATATTAAAGAACCTACTTGTGTGACAGGGACGCCTTCTATACTCGATTTGGTCTTTACTAAGTGTTTGGGTGACGTTTCAGGTGTTCGTTATGACGCACCAATTGGCAATAGCGATCACTGTGTACTCTCTATGCGGCTGTCGCTGTTCAACAGAGCCTCACAAAACTCTAATTTTAAAAAACGTTGTTGGGTAGGTGTTGATGCTAGTCAAATAGCTGCAAGCTTCCCAAAAGGTATCTGTGATAGTCTTCGTATCCACTTCGGTTTGGAGGTTCCTGTAGTCTTTGATCTGCTCCATGATGAATTGATGCGAATTTCTGATATCTTTGCTCCGCTACGTGCCTGCAAGTTCAAGCATGGACATCCTCCTTGGTTCGACAGAGAGCTTCTTGATGCTATAAGATCCCGCAACAAATTGTGGCGCGAATTTAGGCGTTCTTCTGCTTCAAAACGTGCCTACATCGACTCTCGGAACTTATGCAATCGGCTAAAATTTCAGAAACGCTATTCGTACGAAGATAGTATCGCCAGGGATGCATCTTTGAATCCTAGGAGGTTTTGGTCTTATGTAAGAAACAACAGAACACTTGTCGCCACAATTAGCTCAATCCAAACGCCAACTGAAACTTTGACCGATCCGTCTCTAATCGCCCAACATTTAGCTGATGGCTTCTTGGTACAGGCTTTGACCTCTAACAAACTGCATGACTTTAGTTGGAAGTATGTTCCGGTTGCTCATCGGTGTTGTGTTCGTCCACTCAGAGTGGATGAGGTGTTGAACGAGGTAATGAATCTCGATTCGTTTACATCTCCGGGACCAGACAATATTGCCCCCTTCCTCGTCAAATCCCTAGCGAACGAACTGAGCAATGATTTAACTATGTTCTTCAGATACAGCTTAGATACATCTTGGATTCCTGACAGTTGGAAGTGTGCAATTGTGGTGCCTATTCCCAAAAAGCATCCTGCTAGCTTTTGCGCGGACTTTCGGCCCATTAGCTTAACTAGCGTATTCTGCAAACTTTTAGAAAGAATCATTGCTAGTAGAATCAGGGATCATTTGGATCGTAATCACATATTGGTTGAATCTCAACATGGTTTCAGGATCGGACGTTCATGCCTTACTAACCTACTAACTGCGCGTGAAAAATGGGCTGATGCTCTGGGGGCTGGGTTTCAGGTTCATACAGTATTCCTTGATTTTTCGAAAGCTTTTGATAGGGTACCACACGACGGCATAGTGTCTTTACTGTATCACTATGGACTTCATTCATATATTTGTGAGTGGGTCAGGGAATTTCTATCGAATAGGTCTTTCCGAGTTTGTGTGGGGGGGGCGTGTTTTCTTATTCGGTAAATATTAATTCTGGCGTACCGCAGGGATCAGTCCTTGGCCCACTGCTCTTTATAATCTTCATTAATGATCTGCTACTCCGCTTATCATGCTCTCATCTAGCGTTTGCAGACGATCTAAAGATTTGGTCGATCATTAGAAGTCCTGCTGATCGAGTATCGTTACAAAATGATCTAAACTCCCTGATCAAGTGGTGCGATTCTACCGGACTACGGTTGAATGTTGATAAATGTGTTCTCATGCAACTAGATCGCCCTATTGAAAAAGGTACTTTATTGTAGATATGGTCTTAAAGGAAGTGTCTCATCATAAGGATTTAGGGATTATTGTCCATAGATCCTTGAAAACAAAGTTGAACACCGACTTCTTTCTAGGTAAAGCTACTAGGGCGTTATATTGTATTAAAAATGCATTCCTCAGATTAAGCTGTCATATGTTCAAGAGGTTATTCATCTCCATCGTCAGGCCACACTTGGAGTACTGCATTCAGGCTTGTTTCCCTGTCACTAAGCAAGAACTATTAGACCTGGAGTATATTCTTAGGCGCGGATCGAGGCTCTGTATTGGCTTAAGTGGTATTGACTATTATGTACGTCTAAGTCGTATTGGGATGTTGTCGGTACGTGAGAGGTTCATATCCTTGGAAATGCTATGTCTATGGCATATGTCGAATGATGTGGTAGGTTATCCCACCGATGTAATCACTAGGCGGGTAGATCAGTTGCGGGGACATAGCAGAGTCTTGTATAAATTTAGATTTGGCAGATTACCAAAAGTGTATAGACTCTCAAGGAGAGGAATTAACATGTGGAATTCGTTGCCTGAGGAAGTCGTTGCAGCCCCAGTTTGAGAACGTTTAAATCACGATGCTACAAATGGATACATGAACAATGCCGCCATTCAACACTACCACTGGAATACCCTAATTAGCTACGTTGACTGGCCATTTGCTTTTTTTATTTTTTTTATTTGGACTCTGCCTGAATAGCCTTTTGGCTTTGGTATGTATTGGAATAATAATAATTATTATTAAATATTAACGAAATCTATTAAATTAGATTGAATTAAGTTACTTAACTGAGGTTACATATTTTAAATTATAAATAAATTTAAATATTACCAAAAGTGTATAGACTCTCAAGGAGAGGAATTAACATGTGGAATTATTATAAAGATCGATTTAGAATCGTTGTGCTGCTTGTATTTTGTTTTAGAAATAAGAGTCCATCGCTGTCATCAGTAGAACCAGAATGTTGTTGTGCATTTTCTTCCGATATATGCATATTCATTAGTTGTCCGTTACTTTTGTTATTGTCTTGTGTAATAGATTTGTTGCAGTAGCTGGCTGCTTCATTCTTTATAAATGAATTTGAAAAATTCATTGACGCCGTCGATGATAGGCGACAAAGATGGTGATTATTGGTTGACCCAATACCGAATGTAATCTTTTGTTCCTCGCCGGAAAACCGACCATCACCACTACCAGTCATAGCTTCGTCTTCGTTCTTATTACTGATGTCATCGCCCTCATCATCGTCAAGATTACCACCACAGTCATCATTCATTTGGTTGTCGCGAATAACATTGATGGTAGTAGCCATCAATGTTGAATTTGAACGACGATTAGGGGTTAAATGACAATGCGAGAAGGATAAATTAGACGGCGCTGGTGACATTGACTCTTTGCAAATGGGAGAACAGGTATCAAATGCGCCAATTAATGACTGATTGTTACAGGTGGTAGCTGCAACAGTAGACGATGATGGCACTTCATCGTTAATTGGTGCCGAAACAATACTAGTCTGCTCATTCTCTATGCATTCGTAGTTAGAAGAGGATCCACCCTTATAACAAACTTTGCCGTCAAATAAAGTGCTGAACCAGCTTGAAGTAGGCACAGGTGGCGATGCTGATTTTTTCTCAGGGTTGCGTGTTTTTCTTTTTCGTGCACATACACTGTTTTTGATACTGTTGTCTGTTCTTACAGCAGTTGTAGCATCTAACAACTTACAGTCGCCGAGTCCGCGCTGTGAGTCACTAAGCATTTTGAAAAGCAAGCTTGACGAATCTGTATTTGCAACAGCATCGTTAGAAGTCGTATCTTCATCGTCATAAATGTTTACTGTTGACACGTCACAATTATTAATTAATTTGGTATTATCAGATGAACCATGTATAATAGCTTGACTGCTATTAGTATTAGACGAAATGCTAGCATCTAAAGAGAATTTACGAGTATCTCGCTGCCGGTGTCGACGACAACGCTTGTCTCCATGTTTCTCGATTCTGGATAGTTTGTGATGTTCATTGAAACAATTGCTTAATATATTACTATTGTAATTATTCTTGTTCGACGCCTCTTTGGATTGCTGCGGGACTGAGATCGAATCATTGTTAGCGGCTAATAAACGTCCATGGTTGTCAACGTAAGACTGATCATTTATAACATCACTAAGCCGTTCACTGTCCTTACGTGAATATATTAACTCAATTCTCGAGGATGCTTCATCTGGTTTGTTAGCCCAGCTATTATTAAGTAAAGAGGCAAACGGATGATATCTAACATCACACATTCCACCAGAGCTATCATTTGACTTATTTTCCAGCGTTGGCGATAATATATTCGTTTGAAATTTTTGCTCTTTGCCGTATTTATGTTCTTCGGATTGTAAGCCGAGAACACATCGTCGTTTATGTTTTTTACCCAGTGAAGGACACACGTTATCTGTTGATTTATTAATAAGTCGACAACACCGATGTCGTCTTCTTTCGTGCTGAATGTTACGACTCATTAAGCATGTTTCTTCTTTATGTAATGAACAGTCGTTTATTCGAATAATATTGTCGTCTTGTGACCCCAATTCTTTTTTCCTTACTCCTTCTCTAATATCATATTGATATTCACCGTCGTGATTGTCATTATTTCGCTTGTAGCAACATTTCTCATTATTTTCACTGTCATCTAAACAAATAAAGAAGAAAAATGTTCAAATTTTATAAATGAAAAAAAATCATACAAAGTGAGTAATGTTTACCTGCAAACAATGAGAATAATCTTTGGTCGTTTCTGCTATGTACTGTGGACGATCGACTTGAACTACTAGATGAATGACGCCTTATGCGTCTTAATGTGAGACTTGAAGACCGTCGACGACTTTCGCCGAAGCCATTTAATTTATTACAGGCGCAGAAGTCGATGTTACATTTGCTGCTGATTGCATTAGTCAATATTTCACATGAAATACATTCTTTATCGAATAACATAGCACTTGACGTGGATGAACCTAGTAAACAATTGTCATTCTTGGTGGAGAAATCCTCTTCTGCAGAACAATAAACTTCTTTTCCTTCGTGCACACCACCATCATCCCCACTACCAGTGACAATTATCTCACCCGATTCATTTCGATGCTCAACGTCAGCTGTGCTTGTATGCGAATTTTCAGGAGAGCTTTGTGTTGTTTTGTTTGCAATTCGAGCGGTTTTTACGTATTTAGTTCGTAGTCGAGTGCCTTGCTCATGACATTCCTGAATACGGTCATCTAATTGAAGCAACCGCTCAGAACATGAAAGGCATAACAAATGTGAATCAACATCAGCCCGCGGATCTTTAGGCAAACTAACACCCATGAGCTTGCTCATCAAATGGCAAAACGACATAATGTGACCGTTACGATGAAACGATTTATAAATGTGAACAAATTTGGAATGACGTCGTTTCAGCGGACCTCGTAACGGTAAGTAACATATCCGACATCGATCTTTATTACATATTTTGAATTATAAATAAATTTAAATATGGAAATATCTTTATCTTAAAAAATATTTTTATGCAAATGTGGACTCTAATATGTAGAAGAAATTACACACGTTATTAAATAAAAGAAGTTAATATAAGAAGTTTTTCTAAAGATATATGTTCAATAAATCAAAAATTAATTAACGACTATGATAGGCTAAGTTGTATAATAGACAATTATTGTAATACAAAATACTATAATCGTACAATAAATGTTAATAATAACAATAGAAAATATACATTAACCATAAACTTCATTAATAAATGTATAGATAACATAAATATAGCCGGACTTTTAAATAATTCTAAAAGTAAAGAAATAATAGGATCAGATTTAAGTAAATATATTCCTAAAATAAGGTATAAGTTGTATAAGTACACGATAAGAACTCATAACTCATGCACGATCCGTTCTGAATAAAGATAATTTTGAATGCACATAGAATGAAGAATCGAATGTAAGGATGAAGCCAAATCTCAGTGATACCGAACATAACTACGCAATGATACAAGGCTTTTTAACTCATTGAACTGGGCTGGAGGCTCCTTATGTTCAAATAACCAACTACAATATTGCGTTTTCTCAAAGCTTTCGAAATCGAACTAGAATCTAATGATAAAGTGACTACTGCAGAAAAAATCGGCAGAATCCCTAAAATGAAGAGTACGCTGTCAGGCACATCTACAACTGACACAATGGAACCCAACGTACAGTTGGCCGCCACTTAATAACGCGAAAATTTCGAAAAATACTTAAGATCATTTTCAAAAATATAATAAATATAATATAATAAAATATACTGTAATGCTTAATCCTGAAGTTGATAATATAAAAGCTTGATCATATTTTGAATGCTTCAAATTATTTCGTAAAACTACCTAATTGAAATAATTTTTAATCATAAATAAGACTAATATTAAGATATAAATTTAAAAAATCACTGTCGAAGCATGTATGAAAATTGTATTTACGGCATTGGTATTACATTAATTATACACGCACATATTGTGAATGTAACTTGTCCAAACAGCATAATAACGAGAAGGTAAATCTAACTTGCATAAGCTTTTCGAAATTTATAGTTCTACATCATTTGAGGATAACTATAAATAGTCGATATGAGAACACATGGCGCTAAGAAATTTAAATGCATGAAAATCTTAGTAAAATCGCGCTATTCACACTGCTCGAGTAGTTTCGAGAATTTAATTAGTCGTTGAAGCCAAGTCTGCCAGTAATAGTCCATTTGAATTTCGTTAAGACGAAATAGAGTGCACTTTGATCCGTTACAATAGATAAACGCTAATATAGCTCGATCAGCAATATCATATTTATCCGGTGAGTATGTAGATTTTAAAGCCCCTAGATAAGCGGCCAGCTGAACCGGATAATCGTAACAGTCCAGGATAGTATGTTTTACTTTGGAATCGGTTGTTTTCCAGTCTACCAGCACCAGTTTATTGTTAAATGGTAGCTGGTAGTTAAATAAGGCTTTTTCATGTAGAATAGGTGACAGCAAGCAGTCAATTCGACCGGAGTAGTTAAGATGTTTATGACAGACGTATTGTTCGTTTAAAATCGAAGGTCTAGGAAAGTAAGAAGCAACTGCTTTGAAACTTTTCAATAGGCCATTTTGGGCTTCATCGGCTAATACATTGGGAATTTCGATTATGTTATCCTTATTGGTAAAATATTGGCAAAGCTTATTATGAAATGTTGATCCTCGTTTCTTAATATCTTGAAGGTAGTCCATAAATGCCGAAAATGAATCAAATTCAGATAGCTTTCGTTGACGCCATTGACGCAAGATATTCCGATCTCGTTCAGATTTTGTTGCTTCTAAAATCTGAGTAACAGATGGTGCTAGTGGCACATGCTGACTGTCAATCGTTGTCGCTGAAAAGCACTTATGTGTTGTGCAACCATTAATAGTTGATTGTCGAAAATGTTCATTTAAACGCCAACCTGATTTTTTAATTCGTAGCAGATAAGAATTCAATTGTTTCATTTCATAAACTTCTAATTCTTCCAAGCTAGATACATTCTGTTTAGCATGAATAAAGATATGTTGATCATTCAAAGTATTGTTAGCATTATTCCCTAGACGGTTCTTGGTAGCAGCTCTGGCTATTTTCGAATCCGGATGTGTGCACTTTTTCGTTGGGCCGAACAAGCGAAATGTGTCTCGCTGAAATGCTATCAAGGAACGCAATTCAGCGGGTGTCATTCTCTAATAGAGAAGTAATAAAAAATTAAAAAACAAAAAGAAAATCATATTTTTTAGAGAATAATTAGACAAAATCACCAAAATGGCTTTTGACGTCCACCAAACATTTTACTTCTGTTTCTAAAATAATCGCGTCTACGATGAGTTGATTTAAAGTACCAAACGACTGTAGAAACTAACGCTGCTAATATAGAAGTACCGGTAAGGAATCGTTTTAGAAGGTCTTTAGACGTTACGTTATCATTTAATAATGGTTTTAATTTTACAACATCACCGGTGGTTTTAATGGCTGGCGGACTTAATATTTTGGCATTTGCAGGTAATGTTGTCGCAAACCCACGCTTAACTAATGGAGCTAATTTAGTGATGATGAAACGCTGTTCCTTGAACTGCATTGTTTCTCTTTATAGTTCTTGGTATGTAAATAGTCTGCAACACAAAGACCGAATAAGCTAACTGATATAGCAATTGATCGTTTATAGAAAAAAAGCGTAGATAGAAGAGATTTCATTAAAAAGTCAGCTTCACAGATTTCCAAATCACTGCTTTACACGTTCATTGTCGACAATATACTATGAAAACAATATACTTAAACAAAATTACGGAAGAATATAAAGCTTTTTAGTAAATGGCAACTTTGTCATGTACCTTAGTTACATACTAAAATATTTAAATATCTAATTAACAAGTTTAAAATTTTGCCAAAATGTTGCCTGCGTTGTCAGGTATTCCACCAAATGAAATTTGAAAATTAAATTTTTCGATAAGAAAAGTTTAAAGTGTTCAAGTTAATTACAACAATGTTTAAAAATTCCGGATTAAAAATTCTTTACTTATAACTACATACAATAACTGACGAATTTATATTTCTTAGGCAAGCTACGTTTATTAGAATGCTCAGTGGCATCAATATAAAGGCAATTAGTCTAAAACATCATGATAAAAAACAGCCTGGACTGGATTAAAAATTCTTTACTTATAACTACATACAATAACTGACGAATTTATATTTCTTAGGCAAGCTACGTTTATTAGAATGCTCAGTGGCATCAATATAAAGGCAATTAGTCTAAAACATCATGATAAAAAACAGCCTGGACTGGATTAAAAATTCTTTACTTATAACTACATACAATTTAAAGATATAAACTTTCCTTGTTAATCCTATTACCAAAATAAGAAGGATTAAAAATTCTTTGTTAATCCTATTCTTTTGCGCAGAAATTCCATTCTTATGCAGCTAAATGCTTGAGATGTGGTAGAGATAAATGCTTGAGATAAAGCCGGTAGACAGTGTATAAATTGCGCAGCTCCGAATTGTTGTGGATTAACCCCTAATACTCCTTTAGCAGTAGCCAACATTATGAAACCGTTGGTGACGACCGATCTTATCTCCAATAAATCGCGATCGTACTTGAATTCGAATAGCTAAATAGATTTCAACTAAATAGATTCAGACTACGTGTGTTGCATCACAAAACGCTTAATAGGACATACTCGTCGAGCTCTGATAGGCATAGATCCGTTATGTTACCATACCTTAGCAATTGCGTTTTTCTTGAGCCATATCTTATACGCATCGCCAGCTTGTTATCTCGAAACTACTTATTAGCGTCGTGCATTGGAGAAAGCGTTCAGATCAACAACTAAATTAGTCTCAGGGCTGCATTTAATGAAAATTCACGAATTTAAATCAAATCAATTATTCATAAATCAGAGTATTTGATTTCTCAACAGCGTTCGACTCAGTTAATCACACGCGTCTTATTGAGAAGTTGGAGCACATTCATCTTGATAAGAGGATCATAAACTGGATTCGTGTATTCCTTTCCAACCGATAAAGTGTCGTACGAGTAAGTGAGTCGCTGTCGGGTCAATTTCCAGTGTTGTTAGATGTTCCACATGGAAGTGTATTAGGTCCCATCTTATTCAGTTTTTATATCAACGATTTGATACCAAATATCAGTTCATTCAGTTTATTATATGCAGATGATCTTAAAGTTTGGCGACCTATTATTTCCGATCTTGATAAACAGCATTTACAAAGCGACGTCGACGCTATATCCAATTGGTCTAAACGAAATCACTTGAGGATCAATTCCGCTAAATGTACATGTATGCGTATATCACAAAGATCATGTGATCATCTTGGACGTGAGTACCAGCTTGGTTCAATTAGTATCGAAAGAAACTACTCATATAAAGATTTGGGGGTTTGGGTTTGTGCTGACATATCCACTCGAAAGCATTTAGACTACGTGTGTTGCATCACAAAACGCTTAATATGACATACTCGTCGAGCTCTGATAGGCATAGATCCGTTATGTTACCATACCTTAGCAAATGCGTTTTTCTTGAGCCATATCTTATACGCATCGCCAGCTTGTTATCCCGAAACTACTTATGAGCGTCGTGCATTGGAGAAAGTGTTCAGATCAACAACTAAATTAGTCTCAGGGCTGCATATTTTTGGCTACGGGAAACGCCTCCAGATATTAAATATGCCTTGTCTGCGATATATCCGTGACAAGCGAGATCTCTCTCTTGTTTGGAAAAGTCTGCACACTAAAGATCATCCACTGTCACATCTACTGCAACTGAGAGGTCAACCTTCTCTTCGCGGACACCCCCTGATGCTGAAAACACAAAGGTACATGCATGCAGTTTCCTGCTTTGCCAAGCGAGTCGTACGATCTTGGAATTCGCATCAGAGCGCTACCGTTTTGTCGTCTACTGCTTCAAGTTTTTGCGCCCTACTGGATGATGACCCTTCCTTCTCAAGACAACGGTGGGATTTTCAGTAGTTCATCTGATGAGGGAGGGACAAAACGACTCTTTTTCTTTTTATTCTCTTTATTTTGTGAAGCAACTTGTAAAGAGCCTCGGCTCAATTTGTTGTCAATTAATAATAATGATCCGAAGCAGGTTTCCACTCATAGAAAACGACTATCTCTGCAGGACATTTACGAAAAAGTTATTTTACGGCGACCAAATCTATTCTTTATACCTAAATTCTATTCTCATGAATTCTATTCTTATGGGCTGATGCTCTGGGGGCTGGGTTTCAGGTTCATACAGTATTCCTTGATTTTTTCAAAAGCTTTTAATAGGGTACCACACGACGGCATAGTGTCTTTACTGTATCACTATGGACTTCATTCATATATTTGTGAGTGGGTCAGGGAATTTCTATCGAATAGGTCTTTCCGAGTTTGTGTGTGGGGTGTGTTTTCTTATTCGGTAAATATTAATTCTGGCGTACCGCAGGGATCAGTCCTTGGCCCACTGCTCTTTATAATCTTCATTAATGATCTGCTACTCCGCTTATCATGCTCTCATCTAGCGTTTGCAGACGATCTAAAGATTTGGTCGATCATTAGAAGTCCTGCTGATCGAGTATCGTTACAAAATGATCTAAACTCCCTGATCAAGTGGTGCGATTCTACCGGACTACGGTTGAATGTTGATAAATGTGTTCTCATGCAACTAGGTCGCCCTATTGAAACTCTAAGGTACTTTATTGGAGATATGGTCTTAAAGGAAGTGTCTCATCATAAGGATTTAGGGATTATTGTCCATAGATCCTTGAAAACAAAGTTGAACACCGACTTCTTTCTAGGTAAAGCTACTAGGGCGTTATATTGTATTAAAAATGCATTCCTCAGATTAAGCTGTCATATTTTCAAGAGGTTATTCATCTCCATCATCAGGCCACACTTGGAGTACTGCATTCAGGCTTGTTTCCCTGTCACTAAGCAAGAACTATTAGACCTGGAGTATATTCTTAGGCGCGGATTGAGGCTCTGTATTGGCTTAAGTGGTATTGACTATTATGTACGTCTAAGTCGTATTGGGATGTTGTCGGTACGTGAGAGGTTCATATCCTTGGAAATGCTATGTCTATGGCATATGTCGAATGATGTGATAGGTTATCCCACCGATGTAATCACTAGGCGGGTAGATCAGTTGCGGGGACATAGCAGAGTTTTGTATAAATTTAGATTTGGCAGATTACCAAAAGTGTATAGACTCTCAAGGAGAGGAATTAACATGTGGAATTCGTTGCCTGAGGAAGTCGTTGCAGCCCCCAGTTTGAGAACGTTTAAATCACGATGCTACAAATGGATACATGAACAATGCCGCCATTCAACACTACCACTGGAATACCCTAATTAGCTACGTTGACTGGCCATTTGCTTTTTTTATTTTTTTTATTTGGACTCTGCCTGAATAGCCTTTTGGCTTTGGTATGTATTGGAATAATAACAATAAAAAAATGTAATGCCAGCAATGATTTTGTAGGGTTAATTGCCGATCTAGTAGAACATTTTGATGATAGCACAGCCGATGGCACTCCATCTTTGACAGTACTTACTGTTATTTGTCAGTTGCTCCTACAGAAAATGAATTCAAAAAAGATATCATTGTTGAGCAAAACACTCGAAAGGAGGATTAGTTTATAGAGAAATTATAATTTAATTTCTCCATTTTTAATGTATAAATTATATTTATACATCCACCGCCCGGTCTATTAATTTCAAGTGAGATCATTCGATTCCATCTTGAAGGATGCGCTACTAATCACAGTGTGAAATTTTTAAATATGAGTGGTGAGGATGTTATTAAGGTCTCTAAAACGGTACAAGGGTCGGCAGGGCCATCTGGAGTAAATGCTGAAATGTGGAAATGCTTTGTTAATAACTTTGGTTATGAATCAAAAAGACTTGCAGATATCGTGGCTGCAATGACTATAAAGATTGCAACCGAAGAAATACACCCCTCCTTTTTAGAAGCGCTAACCGCGTCCCCCTTAATCCCGTTAGATAAAAATCCCGGTGTTAGACCAATTGGTATAGGAGATATATTGCGTCGTATTACAGTAAAGCTAATTAATTGAATTATTCAAAGTGATCTTATGTCTGTTTCTGGAAGTGAACAAATATGTGCAGGGCAAAGGTGTGAAGCGGAATTTGTAGTGCATTCCATGAGAAGATTATTTAATGAATAAACAGAGGTGGCTGTATTGAGTATAGATGACAAAAATGCTTTCAATTTTGTAAATCGACAATTAGCATTGAAAAATATAGATCAGGTTTGCCCATCTATGTCGCAAATATGAAGAAATGAGTACTTAGAGCCATCTTGCTTATGCGTTGATCGTGAGTTAATCTATTCTACCGAAGGGTTCACCCAAGGTGACCCTCTAGCAATGTCGGCTTTTGCAACTGCTACCTTACCACTTATTCGAAAAATAATAGAAGCCATACCTGGAATTCATCAGCGATGGTATGCCGATGACGCATGCTTTGTAGAACAATACCCCAGTTGAGTTTAGCGTGGGAAATTTTGCTCGCATCTGGACCGAATTTTGGGTATTATGTTAATCCTGCAAAGTGCAACTTACTAGTACATGAGAACTTTAATACAGAGGAAATGCTCTTATTTGAATCTCATAAAGTTAATGCTACGACCGACGTGATTCGCTTACTAGGGAGTTGGGTTGGCACCGAAGCGTACATGTTATCAAAGGTAGAACATATGATTAGTGATTGGTGCCTCATCTTAAAAAAATTGTGCCTCATAGCTGATACAGATTCTCATGTAGCTTACTGCCTTCTCACAAAGTCACTTAAATTTAAATGGTCGTTTATACATAGAACGTGTACCATCGAATTTGTACGAGTCTTTAAAATTAATAATGGAGAATAAATTACTCCCTAAGATATTGGGTGT
Source organism: Pomphorhynchus laevis (assembly GCA_012934845.2). NCBI lineage: Eukaryota > Metazoa > Acanthocephala > Palaeacanthocephala > Echinorhynchida > Pomphorhynchidae > Pomphorhynchus > Pomphorhynchus laevis. The sequence continues at coordinate 50,317 of WNNJ02000718.1, read as the reverse complement.
GATTAATTTAAGCGTATTTATATCACGTATCACTCACTACCTGCCAGATTAGGAGGATTAGGTGTAGATGATCCCGTGGTAAACTCGACTGATCACTATTTAAATTCTATAAAAATGTGTGAAACCTTTCAACTTGACTTACCGATAAATGAGGTAATAAACATTCAGAAGGTAACTTCGGGTCAAATAGAACGAGAAAATAAAGAGAGACTTGAAAATACGAAAAATCAAATAGTTGATATATTAGACACTACGTCAAAGCAAATAATGGAAAACAATTCGATCGTAGGGGCATCTGCGTGGCTTACAACAAAACTATATGCCCGCGATTCTTGCTATCTTAACCACAAAGATTTTCAGTACGCGTTGGCGGTTCGCTATGGTTGGACACCTCAAAATACTAGGAGTATTTGTGCATGTGGATGCCCTTGTAGTACACAACATGTGTTATCCTGCAAAGTGGGGGCGTCCCTATTGTAACGCACAATGTCGTGCGAGATTTTATGGCAGATATAGTGAGGGAAGCAGAAGGAATAGTCGAAGTTGAGTGCGTACTTCAACCAGTTCCTGACTCAGTCACATTCGAAAATTCTAGCACAACACGAGATCACTCAGCGAGACTCGATTTATCATCCACAGGAACCAGCGGAATTATGATGGAGCGATCGTTCTACGACATATGTGTATTTAATAACCATGCACCGTCATACTCTCTTGGTCCTTCAAGTGCTTTCACGTATCACGAAACACGCAAAAACGCAAAATATGCGGAGCGAATACATGAGATAGACGGTGGAATATTTACCCCATTAATATTTTCAACTTGCGGTGGAATAGGACCAAAGGCCAGTACCACTTTAAAACACCTCGCAAGCAGAAAGGCGGATCGTTATAAGGTAAGTTACAGCGACACAATCACACACATAAGAGCCGCCCTATCTTTCACCATTGCAAAAGTGGCTTTAGTAGCTTATCGTGGCTACAAAACAAATTGAAGGTTACAATATTGACACTGACTTCAAAATAATGGTAAACTTTTGTGATTAATAAATTTTTTTAAAATAAAATAAAATTAATTGACAACAAATTGAGCCGAGGCTCTTTACAAGTTGCTTTACAAGAAATAGAAAGAAAAAGAGTCGTTTTGTCCCTCCCTCATCAGATGAACTACTGAAAATCCCACCGTTGTCTTGAGAAGGAAGGGTCATCATCCAGTAGGGCGCAAAAACTTGAAGCAGTAGACGACAAAACGGTCGCACTCTGAAGCGAATTCCAAGATCGTACGACTCGCTTGGCAAAGCAGGAAACTGCATGCATGTACCTTTGTGTTTTCAGCATCAGGGGGTGTCCGCGAAGAGAAGGTTGACCTCTCAGTTGCAGTAGATGTGACAGTGGATGATCTTTAGTGTGCAGACTTTTCCAAACAAGAGAGAGATCTCGCTTGTCACGGATATATCGCAGACAAAAGCATATTTAATATCTGGAGGCGTTTCCCGTAGCCAAAAATATGCAGCCCTGAGACTAATTTAGTTGTTGATCTGAACACTTTCTCCAATGCACGACGCTCATAAGTAGTTTCGGGATAACAAGCTGGCGATGCGTATAAGATATGGCTCAAAAAAACGCATTTGCTAAGGTATGGTAACATAACGGATCTATGCCTATCAGAGCTCGACGAGTATGTCATATTAAGCGTTTTGTGATGCAACACACGTAGTCTAAATGCTTTCGAGTGGATAAGTCAGCACAAACCCAAACTCACAAATCTTTATATGAGTAGGTTCTTTCGATACTAATTGAACCAAACTGGTACTCACCTCCAAGATGATCACATGATCTTCGTGATATACGCATACATGTACATTTAGCGGAATTGATCCTCAAGTGATTTCGTTTAGACCAATTGGATATAACGTCGACGTCGCTTTGTAAATGCTGTTTATCAAGATCGGAAATAATAGGTCGCCAAACTTTAAGATCATCTGCATATAATAAACTGAATGAACTGATATTTGGTATCAAATCGTTGATATAAAGACTGAATAAGATGGGACCCAATACACTTCCCTGTGGAACATCTAACAACACTGGAAATGAACTCGACAGCGACTCACTCGTACGACACTTTGTCGGTTGGAAAGGAATACACGAATCCAGTTTATGATCCTCTTATCAAGATGAATGTGCTCCAACTTCTCAATAAGACGCGTGTGATTAACTGAGTCGAACGCTTTTGAGAAATCAAAGAAAATGACATTAACTGGTATACCTTGATCATAATAGTGATACCAATTTTCACGTGCATGTACAAGATTAGTAGTCGTGGAATAATCATTTCGGAAGCCATGCTGTGCTGGGTTCAAAATTTGAAATCTATCTAGAAATTCTAATATTCGTCGCTTATTCAATCTCTCTAGCACACGACAACACACGCAAGTGAGACTAATAGGCCTATAATTGTCAATGGACGAACTATCCCCTTTCTTATAAATAGGACAGATGATGGAATTCTGCTAATAAGAAGGAACAACGCCAAAAGCAACAGACGCAGAAAAAATATTGTAAAGCGGATGACATATTATGTCAGCGATGTTGCGCAGATATACGGGCGGTAAGCCATCTGGACCCGCACCTGCTTTGCATTTAAGTTTCCGAAGCTCTTGGAGAACATCATCACATCGGAAGAGGTCTCTGGTGTCATCTCCGGGCGATTCAAATGTACACGGATCACCCATTGTCACATCCTTATGGTCAAGATTCAAAGAATGGAAATGATTTCCAAACATATTTGATATCTGCAAAGAATTTCCCATAGTCACGCTGTATGCAATTTATAGGTTTACAGCGCGTATGCTTAGCAGTCACATACCTAAAGAAAGAGCGGGGATCACGGTGACAGTTTATACTTAGCTGGTTTTCGAAAGATCTCCTACCAGGTCGTTTCATAGACGTAACGAGGTTTCGCCATTTCTTATAAGTGCTGAAATTAGCTCTGTCTTTACGATAGTCATTAAAGACCTTACGTCTCATCTTTAAAGCATGTTTTATGTCACTATTAAACCAAGGCGATGAGATCGATGTCAAACAGTGTTTACCCTGAAGAGGTGAGAAACGATTAAGGAGGTGGTACAGAGTATCCCTGAAAAACTGCCATGAATATTCGACGCCAACATCAAAAGCATCCAACCACTTTACCCCAACGAGATATTTATTTACTAGAGCAAAGTCAGTTCTGAATGGGTTTACAGACGACGTCGGATTTACGCTATGTGAGTAGACATCGCTCAGACCAATCGAAATGACCACATGATCTGAATGACCTATTGGGTCCAGATAGCTTAATCTATCGAGAATGTCATATGGTACATTAAGGCATAAATCCAAAAGTGAATGTGAATCCAGTGAAAATCTTGTACTCTGACTGACATGTTGCTTAAGAGCCAAGCTGTTTATTAAGCCAAGTAGCTTCAAACTCTCGACATCCGAGTCATTGGAAGTGTAATTAACCCAATTGGCAGATGGCATGTTGAAATCCTTGAGTACAACAAATCTATCACAATAACTACTTCTCTCCATTAAAGCAGCTATGCTATCTGTGTTTGATCTTGGAGAACGATACACAGTCAATAATGTTATTGGGTGTTGACAATATAGCTTAATACACAATGCTTCATTATGGTTAATAGCATCACTAAGAGTTTCAATTACTCGGAATTGAGGCCTATTAGAGATATACGCGATAACACCTTTTCCAATCTTGCCTGTTCTATCACTTCTACTTATGCTGTATCCCTCAATGAATATATATACGTCTGCTATTGACGAGCTAAGCCAAGATTCTGTGAAAATACCTACATCTGGTACGATATCTTGAAAGAGACATTTTATTTCATCTAACTTATTAAGTAGACTACGAATATTCAAGTAAATGATTTTTAAACCACCATTATTTGTGCTCAACTTGAAGGAAGAATCGCGAAGAGATTTTCGAAATTCACGAATACACCGATCGACATTGAGGCAAGGTGAAACAGTGAATATTTCACGTCTTAGGCGGAGGGCGCCAAAGTGGTAAGAATGTTTGCAGGATTGAGCACATCTGACAGTCCCTTCCAATGAATATGTAGACGCCTCCGCACAACTCGAAAATTTTGTATTGTCAAATTTTTTTTCACCCAACTCTAATCGACATGCTAACTCTGATTTAGCCTCTTTCAAAAGTAATCGATCATCTATGCTCAGATCGCGTATCAGACGTATACTCGACCCTTTCAAACGATGTGCGGCGTTAAAGATTATGTAAATAATTTCAGCAGAGTTGAACACCACTTTGAGCAGTCTGGGTCTTAACTCATTACTTATCTTACCGAGACGAAAAGCGGCCTTTATCTTCATGCTCTTAACAACTTTGTCTTGACATTCATGCAATACCACCGAAAGAATGGATTGTAAATGACCCAAGCCGTCATCTAATCGTGCCTGGTTATTTATAGCGACAGATTCCTTTACGTTTGCAATAATTACACACTGTTCACGGTTATGAAAGTCTTCCCTTCTTTGAGGTACCTGACGAGAGTCATATGCAGATGCCATGCTATTAAGTGATGGAGTGTCTTGAGAGTTAACACATTTGCTTCTGAAACACGTCTAAGAAGTACAGACCTAGCCATGCCTGCTTCACGTTGAATGTTACCTGGCGTCATTATTGAGGATTTTATGGATTCATGTTAAGGTTGTGCGATTATTACTGAAGATCGTCGTCGCGATATTTGCAGTTGCGAGTTGTGAGCCATTTCTGAGCGGACAGCAGATACGTTCGGTTCGTCATTATCCACCCGGTTGTTATTACTACCAGACTTGATTTGGGTATGTTAGCCAAGGTAGCACCTTTGTGTAGGTTGCATTCAGCTGATACGCATTCGGTAGAAGCTGCGTTTACCGGGATAGATCCATTTGGAACTTGAGAAAATCTGCCACACTGCAATACATTTTCCAATTGCTTTAAACGTTAAACCAACACATTGATTTGCTTCGCCGCACAAAATCGCAACAGAATGGTGGCCCGTCACCGGTATCATCACCCAAATCACAAATTTGTGTTACCGATGTCCAAATTTGACAACCGCTAGTTGAACATTCCACTTGTACACTCTCGAATTTCCTGTTGTTGTCGGTATCCCCTGAGTTTGCTTGCCTACCTCTTGATACATTTTTTTCTTGGCACACATTGTCAGGATTATTGATTCGTCTTTGATTGTTCAAATATAATTGAACAATTATTGTATGTTTTTTATTGTAAGAATTTTAATAACCAAGACTTTTTAACTCCGTTGAAGTAATCGATGTAATCATTGTAAACGTTGTAATCGTAGTAATCGTAGATATAATCGCCATTTCTGAAACATGGTTGCATAGCGACATACCTGATTGTATCGTGCAAATTCCTGGATATCAAATATTTCGATCTGATCGTAGTATACAAAAAGGTGACGGTGTAGCGCTGTTCATAAGAAATCAATTTTATGTTTTAAGGGAATGTATACATGCAAATCAGAAAATTACACGTTAATTCATATCGGTCATGATTAGACATGTTCGTGACTGTCTTTAAATTGGAGTATTTCACCGAACTCCTAAATCTTTCGTATTAGATACTAAACTAATGTCTATCCTAGAGAATTCCACTACTTCCAAGAACTGCTTGGTGGTTGGTGCTTTAATATGGTGGGTGTAAATACAGAGGATTCCTACTCATTGAAGAATGGCGCAACAAAAGCTAACACAGAACTATGGCACTTTTTAGTTAATTATTTAATGCTAGAACAACACTGTTCTACTTCAACGAGGTTAATGAACACTAATGAACCGCTACTTGATTTGGTATTTTCTAAGTCATTAACTGACTTATCTCACATTCGTCAAAGAGCACCTATTGGCATAAGTGATCATTGCAGTCTATTATTTAGTTTTGTTAGATGAGAAACAAAAAATATCTATTATCGTAGGAGCGCATAAGCCGCTCCCACGATAATGAAACGGCATTAACATTTCGTCAATATAGCTCAATTAAGACAAGCTGCGTTATTGTTAACATTTGTTGATCACACCAATGATGTTGAAAGGCGTTGAAATATATTACACTCTGCATTAATAAAATTATCTGATTGGTTTGCACCTCTCCGACTTGTTCGTAAAGGCAAGTACCGCATACCTTCTTTGTTTGATCAAGAGCAACGAAATACAATTAAACAGCGTAATCGTCTTTTTAAGCTAAGCAGGAAGTGTCCTACTTTAAGAACTGCATAAAACTTTTCTCATAATCAAGTTGTTCGTCTAAAGGTTGCTAAGAAAAAATTACGAACAAAGCATCATAAACATTATATGGTCTGGCCCAAACGCTTCTGGGCTCATATTAAGCGAGTTGGTGCCATTAATTCATCGATTAATTCACTTCACAATGGTGGTGTAGATACTATTACGCAATTTTTAATGGCTTAAATCTTTGTAGATACATTTTTATTATCACCTGTTAATAGCTATGCTAGTAGTAGCTTTAACCCTTTAATGGTAATGCAAATATTAGTTACATTGTGTCAACAGAAGAAGTTCGTCAAGAACTATCTGCACTTTCTATTTCTTCAGCCACCGGTCCAGATGACATACATCCTTTTCTCCTTAAATCTATATCCGACATCATTGCTGAGCCCATCGCATCACTCTTTGAGCTAAGCCTGCGAACTTCGTGCCTACCAGCAATATAAAAACACGCTCTTAAAAAACGGATCTTAAAAAACAGGGATCTTGTGATCCCTGTTTTCAAAAAGGGTGACAAACATGATCCGTCAAACTTTAGGCCAATCAGTTTAACAAGTACAATAATTGGTAAAGTACTTGAGAGAATAATTAACCGGAGGTTATCGTTTTTCTTTTCAGAATACAAACTTCTCAACTCAGGTCAGCGTTGTTTCCGTAAGGGGAAATCATGTCTCAGCAATCGTCTATGTGCAAGGGGAGCATGGACTGGTGATGCTTCTAGAGGTTATGCTGTGGATACGATCTTCCTTGATTTTAGTCAGGCATTTGATCGTGTTCCGCACGTGATGTTGCTTGGCATTCTGCAATCGTATCAAATCGATATATGGCTAATAGATTGGATTCAGAATTTTCTATGTGACCGCCTTTTTCGCGTACGCGTAGGTCAATCTGTATAATCACCTCGAAAAGTATCTATTGGTGTACCTTAAGGGTCTGTCTTGGGTCCGGTCCTCTTCAATATATTCATAAATACCTTATTGGATGAGCTAGTTAGATCAAAGTCTTGCGAGTTATTTGCTTTTGCAGATGACCTGAAATTATTAAGGACCATTACAGATATGGAAGATATTGTGTGTTTGCAGAAAGCACTAAATATAGTACATGGTTGGTCTCAATTATCGGGTATCCAATTAAATGTACCCAAGTGTGTACACTTGCGTTTCGGAAAAATAGTTTAAAATCAAGCTATTACATTGGAAGTGACTGTATTGTGGAAATTGAATATGTTCAAGACCTTGGCGTCACAGTGCACCGATCTCTTAAAACGCGAGAGAATACAATGCGTGTATGCAGCGCAGCTAGGCGGGTGATGAATATAATTGCGAGTTGTTTCTCTGAACCGAATCCTCAGTCATAGGCCATACTATACAAGGCTAAGATTCAACCATTGATCGGATATGCTGCACCGGTCGTATTTCCATGTACGAAAGATGAAATCTCAAAGTATGAACGCATACTACAAAGTGTCACACGCTTATCTCCTAGAGGACTCTCCCTAATGAGCAGCGGCTCTTTATCTTGAATTGAGTTCCATATTTTGTCGCCTCGTGTTCCTAGACATGTGTTCTATGCATCGTATTGTACATCAGTATGTAGGATTCCCCATTGAAGTTACTAGGAGAAATTGTCGACAAGAAAGGAGAGGACATCCTTTTTGTATAGATATTTTGTACCATGGAAAATTATCTAAAAAAATTCGACTTTCTCACCGAGCGTGTAACTTATGGAATGATTTACCCCCTTCCATTGTGAATGCTGCGAGCTTTCTGGATTTTCGAAAAATGCTGAAGAAGTGGTTAATGAAGCAGGATGTGGTACGTCAAATCGAGGCGTTCTATAAATGACATTTTTTTCTTTATTTTTATTGTCGTGATCGAGCAAAACAGCCTTGTGGCTAATGCTCTGTATGTAATAATACTGGGCTATTAGAATTATTTCAAGTATTGTGTGTTTTGGTTATCAAAAGTTTTTGTTAATATAATATTTGATATCTTGAAATTCATCGAAAAAAACAGCTAATAATTGCCTTGATTGATAAAAAGAGGGAAATAACGTAACATACTTATCTTTGTGGTCATTCCAAATAAGAGTTGGTGGTGTTTTTACATAGGGATCTAGGATGCTTTCCGTTGTACCTCAAGGATCTGTTATTGACCCACTTCTTTTTGTCGTATTTATTAATAACCTGCTCCTGCATTTAAAGAACCCTGTTTTAGCATATGCTGATGATTTAAAAATCGGGAATGTTGTTCGTACTTCTACCGATTGTCAGTCACTACAGGAGGACCTGGCCTGCCTTACTGAATAGTGTGAAGCCACTGGACTCATGTTAAATGTTGATAAATTTGTTTTGATGATAATGGGGAAGACTACTTCGTCGTTCCAGTATCGCATTGGTAGTGCGTTATTAAATGAAGTTGAACACCATAAAGACTTAGGTGTAATAATTCATCGCTCTCTTAAGACACGATTGAATAGTGAGCACGTAAGGATAAAAGCCTCTAAGGCATTGTACTACATCAGACAATTAAAAAAGATTTATTTTTACTTGGCAAATGCGTGCCGACGCACGCTTAATGACCACCACAACAAAAAATCTAAATCATGTTTCGAGGAGGTGGGTACAGAGGCAGCATTTGAATGCGATAAAGGAGTGAGCGCGGCGGACGTCGAGTGGGAGCTGATTTTAGGCGAGTGGGGCGGCGACAAGGAAGGATCGGAGACCGTAGTTGTTAGAAAAATTGGGAACGTAGAGTAAGAGAGAATTACGGGAACGCAGCGATAGCGAGGTGGATCGAGTGTCGTCTAAGAAATGAACGTTGATGAACGATAGGGATCCAACAACGATTATACGAAAAGTTATGGGAATGCGGAGTTGTATGCGGATGTGGATGGTAGGCCAGGAGAGTTGGGCCTACCATCCAAAAATACATTTATCATACTGATGGCCCTATATTATTTTGTAAACTTTATGTTTTTCTGATCAGTCAAAGCAGCTTCTCAGATAACGCCTGGTATGTAATAATTACTATTATTAATATTTTAACAGCATGTAAAAAGCATAGCTTAATTGGCTGGTTCACTGCAAAAATAATTAAATAAAATCTTCATAAATATGGAAAAGCAACACTCCTCATTGCGTCCTTCATTGGTAATTTCTTTTTAAATTCGGTTAAGCTGTTACATTAAACTATTGTATCTTTAAGCTTATTCCATTATCCGTCGACTCGACGATCAAATTTGACGAATCTTAATTTACTTACCCTATATCTTCGCAGGGTCAGACCATGACCTCGGAACACACCTTCGAAGAGGATGATTTGATTGATTAATAATTTGCCAAACCATACACATGTCGACATACCGGCGGGTCAACCTTACGTTATCAAGCCGAAGTACTTATAATCATTTAAGGTAAAACAATGATTTCAACATCGGTGCTAGCGTGGTAGCTTTATGAAGTACTCTCTGAACGAATATGTTATATTGAATTATGGAATAACACACGGAGCAGCATACATAAGTCGGTTCAACACAAGGGTAAAAATTAGAAGACAGATGACAATTGGATAGTGTGACGAAAGTACTTATAATCAGACCAATCATCTTATAAACATGACATCCGCCGTATCCGCCCCCTTATCGACTTCCTTCTTGTATGTCTCTTCTTTCATCGCTTCTTTTCCCTAAAATCGATTACTACCTTAGCCTTTTCGCCAATTCTCCAAAATCCATCATCCTACCCCTACAACGAATAATCAACACCGCCGTTCGAGTGCTCTTTCGTCTCCGTCGCTTCGACCACACATCCACATATTTTGCCCAACTCTCCTGGCCCACCATCCACATCCGCATCAAACTCCGCCTTCTTCTCGTTACCTTTCGTCTCATCGCTGTCGGCTCCCCATCGTTCATCAACCTTCCTTTCTTAGACGATACTCGCCCCACCTCGCTATCGCTTCGTTCCTGTCATACCCTCTTACTCCACGTTCCTAATTACTCCAACAACTACGGTCTCCGATCCTTCCTCGTCGCCGCCTCACTCGCCTGGAATCAACTCCCTCTCGACGTCCGCCGCGCCCCCTCCTTTATCACATTCAAACACCTCCTCCGTTCACACCTTCTCGACACCTGATTCACATTCTTGTTTTGTTGTGGTCATGTAAGCGTGCGCTGGCACGCATTTGCCACGTTAAAATAAATCCTTTTTTTTAAACATGAGCACACACGTCCCCAATATGTGTGGCCGTAATCAAATTATTGTTTATCCACACTCGCAAGTCATTATGGTTGTAAAAACGTTCTATATCGATTCCTTGATAGTTTCTAAATATGAAATGATTGACATTGAGTAACTTCGCCAAAAGCACGTAAATGTTTGCATTTTGATACATTGACGGCTAACTTATTGAGAACAGACCACTTTCCGACTTCATCAAAACCCGGTTGCAGAATAGCTCTATCACTGGATGAATGAACCACCCTCCAGATTTTCAAATTATCTGCGTACAAAATCATCGGAGACTTGATGAATTTGGGAGATCCTTGATGTATACACTGAATAATAAGGGCCCAATACTGAAAATTAGGGTACCCCTATATGACATGACCGTGAAGATCCGAAATACGTGGGAAACGAAAAATTCGTTAGTTTCTATATAGCTTTACGCTCATAAAGTTCGGATAATAATTAATCTTTTACTATCAAATCAGTTAACTGAGTCTACGTTTTAATATAATAATAAAATTTAAAATAATAATGTTAAATCAAAATTTAATAATAAATAATTATAAATAATTGTTTTAAGATTTTATAAGATTTTAATAATTGAATAATAGATAATTATAATTAATTATTGATTAATAATTAATAATTATTAATTAATCATCTCTGTAAATGATTTCCAAATGAATAATTTATTGACTGATAGCAGATGTTTAAAAATTGGAGTTAATAGAAAGATTAGTATCAAAGATTTTTGAAATTTTTTAGTACAGCTACTTTTAATTATAATGACTAAAACTTAAAAAAGGAAACAACTAATTTCAACGACAAGCTATACACATATTCTATGTATTATGCTGTTGAGTAACAGCAATAATACTGCATTAAAAAATGCAGTATTGAAAAATACAGTAAAAATACAGCATTTAAAAATTATACAATGCTTATCAAAAGAAAAAGGGCCAAACCCCGATAACATAGCAGCTCTCCTGATAACTTCTAATATTTTTTATAACAATATAATTATAGTACAGTGTATATTATTACTCGAATGTCAGGGAGCATAGCTCAAAAGACACCCTTACAAATTACAAAAAAGAAAGTAAATAAGAATAAAAAATGAAATGATATATATTTTTTTTAAAGTAAAAAATTATTATTTCAATAAATTTACCATTTTTAATTTCATTTAACATTTACAATGCTATCGAACATTAATACCCATTTGAGGGTAACGAAGTTTGTACATTCTTTAATAAATAAGTCTAATTGTTAAAAAAATTACATTTGAAGTTCCCGCAAATGGGAATTAACATATTTCGTATTCACAATATGTTTAAAAGAAAATAATGATCATTGTGCGATCATTATTGATATGTTAAATGATCATTATTGATATATTAAATAATATTATTATTCCAATACATACCAAAGCCAAAAGGCTATTCAGGCAGAGTCCAAAAAAATAAAACAAAAGCAAATGGTCAGTCAACGTAGCTAATTAGGGTATTCCAGTGGTAGTGTTGAATGGCGGCATTGTTCATGTATCCATTTGTAGCATCGTGATTTAAACGTTCTCAAACTGGGGGCTGCAACGACTTCCTCAGGCAACGAATTCCACATGTTAATTCCTCTCCTTGAGAGTCTATACACTTTTGGTAATCTGCCAAATCTAAATTTATACAAGACTCTGCTATGTCCCCGCAACTGATCTACCCGCCTAGTGATTACATCGGTGGGATAACCTACATATTTCGTATTCACAATATGTTTAAAAGAAAATAATGATCATTGTGCGATCATTATTGATATGTTAAATGATCATTATTGATATATTAAATGATATAATAATAATTTATTTAACGTGGCAAATGCGTGCCAACTGCACGCATACAAGACCACTAATAAACTTCAGAGACATTAGAGATGTAATGAACGTACGTCTATTTACATGATTCCATACCTCAAGCAGTAGGCTATTACTCGTACAGCAAAATTCATGACGTTTTTTTCTCTAGAATTTTCTAAGTCTTAGCATGAATGGATGTCCACGTAATCTTGAGTCTTTGCGAATTCGGAATACGCAACGTATTGAATCACTTTCATTATACATTGCACTCAATTGCATGGCATATTATCCATTAATTCATAAATTAATATATTTATCAAGCAATTCACAAAAATTAATATTGCAAAAAATATTAATATAAAGATATGCTCATTTTTTAATTTATGTAGAGTATAAATACGTAGGCTCAGTTAACTGAACTGATTTATTCTCACCTTGTTTAGAGCTTGAAGTAGTGTTTGAGGCAATATTGTTTTATTAAAAGCATTAAAACATTGCAAATCTATTTATAATCTTAATTATTCCACTTTATTAAACACTTTATTAATCCACTTTATTAATCAACTTTATTAATTCGCTTTATTAATCCACTTTATTAATCCACTTTATTAATCATCTTTATTAATACACTTTATTAATCCACTTTATTAATCCAATTTATTAATGCACTTTATTAATCCACTTTATTAATCCAATTTATTAATGCAATTTATTAATCCACTTTATTAATTCACTTAAATATCGTCATTTTTATAAATACGAAACGGTCAGATTCCAGTTTAAAACATGACATTTAAAAAATCAATTATTTAAGAATAAAAATTGCTAGAACTGGGTTATTGCTAGAACTGAAAAATTGCTAGAACTGGAAAATTGCTAAATGGGTAATAAATAATATACTTTGTATTAGAATAAGATACTAGATAGTTTTATCAGAGGAAATACATCATTAGCATGTATTTGGCCCCGCTGCTATGTTGGGTAGAGGAATAGGGACCGAAACCTGATAGCATAACAGTTCCTCCTGATGGCCTCTAATTCTTATTCTGATACATCGTCTGTTATTTATTAGTCAATTCATAAAAATTATTTTTTTTATTTAAATTTTAAACTTTTATAAATATAAATTATATAATATCCTATATTATTATTTATAATTATTTATCTTTATTTTTAATATATATAGTAATTTATTTTTAATTTTAATACGTAGACTCAGTTAGTCAATCTAAATTATCTAGTGCATTTTAAGTTGTAAACGAAAAATCGAAAATCTAACTAAGATAAAAAGATAAGATGTTTTAAAAGAATTTTTAGTATCGAATAAAGCCATAAACAATTGTAGCTTTATTGTAAAGTCGTTATAATATAAAAGCTGTTACTATAAAAACTACAATTGTTAAATCATAATAAAAAATATCTCAATTGATTAGAAATAATATTTAATTGTATATTTGTATTTTTAATATTCTCTACTGTCTTTACTATCCTTCTTATATACATATTTCTTCTCTCGACCTTTACCGACTCATTTTCTTACTTTTACACTACAATGAATATATTTTTAAGCTCAACTTGCAAAAACATAAATACCGAAATCACTACACAACCAACATCTAATAATTTCGTAAACTTGTCTAAACAAGATATTACTAAATAAGGAGCAATGATATTACCACTAGGACCCAACTATCAATATGCAAAAGGATAAGGCAAATGCGTAGTAGTACTAAACCACATTAAATATTTAAACTACGGAAAGAACTTATTAAATAAAACAATTTTACTAAATTATGCAAAAACCAACCTTTAATAAAGATTCTAAACTCAACAAGATACGATTAAACTACCATAAATATGGAGAAATTTACCAAAACGATTACATAAGTGTTAGATACAATACATGAAAGCATATACCATGATGGTAGATGAAAGCATCTACCATCATACTTTTGCTTTCAACCATGAAAGCATCTTCAAATTTAAAGGTATTATTTAACTGCTAAATTGAATTTCTAACTCGAAAATATTTTTTTATAATTTTCGTATAAATCTGTACAGAAGCGTCCTAAGTAAAAAAATTAACGAGAAATAAAATGGGTACTGCAGCAACCACCACTGGTTCTCATTTCGAATTCAGTTCTTTATATTGAATTTAAATTCATTGATTGTATGAACAGCAACGACATCAACTGGGAGACGATTTCAAACATTCACCGCTCGATGGGACAGTCGGAAATGACGAGGGTATTTTCCGTGTTCATGTACTACCAATACTTTCGAGTGCCCTCTACGTCCGTCTCGTTCATTGAGTTCAACTCTATTTGCTGGAAAATTTTCATCTTCGTTAATTAGTCGATACATAACTAGGTTAAAAAGAAAGAACCTTTCACACACTGTTGGCATATTTAAGCTTTTTATTCGTGTCTCATAGGGAAGATATCGTACCTGAGGACATAATTTCGTAAACCGTCGAAGTATGAGCTCTAATTGATCAAGTTCTGTACGCGTACACGGAAAGACTGCTTGCGTCACATATTCTAATATCGGTTTTATGAGAGCATTATATAAAAATCAAACAGAATCTGCATTTTGTTTGATTCTGAACTTACGTTGATCATCAATAACCTTCTGCCCAGTCGATTCCGACATTCTCAGCGCTCGCGCCATGCTCCATGGTTCGATTCTGACCGAAGTCTTTCTAAGCGTCGACTCCGACACTCTTTTCGTGTGTATAAACGCTATATTAAACGTCCTCCCAACTCACTCACCCAAAATCTCAGTTATTCCTACTTTTCTCTACGCCGTTCACATCTCATTCTTATACGTACTAAACGTACTCTCTTTTGGCGAAATCAACTCGAATCATCTTCCAATTCTAAATCTCATTGGAAAATCTTAAACTCAATTCTTTCACGATCATCTACCTCTTGTAATATAAATCCTGATGAATTTTCTTTTTATCTAAAAACTAAGCTATCTAATTTACTTTCCTTACTACCCATAGCACCCTTGTACCCACTCTTTTCTCAAAATACTTCCCTCCCAGAACTATTCCACCTTCTTCCCGTTTCGTCTGATGAAGTTTCTTCGGTTCTGCTGTCATTACCTAATAAAACCTCTCCTTCCGATCCAATTCCCACTCACTTGCTTAAAAATATCTGCTTTTCTATATTACCATTCCTAACCACATTGTTCAACTCGTCCATCCGTAGCCGTACATTTCCTTCCATCTGGAAATGCGCCACTGTTCGTCCTCTCATCAAAAAACATTCTCTCGACTCCTCACTACCATCTTCGTACCGTCCTATCTCGACTTACTCATATGATCGCGACTTACTCATATCGCGCAATCATAAATTATGTAGTGTCATAGTTTCTCTTAATCTATCGTCTGCTTTTGACATCGTCGATCACTCGATTCTTCTCCATCGCCTTCGTCATGATTATGGCTTCTCTTTACCCACTGTATCATGGTTTTCTTCATATCTGTCAAACCGTACATTTCGCGTCTATTCTAACTCTTCTCTCTCCCATCCTTCGTCCATTCCGTCCGGTGTTCCACAAGGCTCCGTATTAGGCCCTATGCTTTTCTCTCTTCTTCTTGGTGATTTGTCTTCGATTTCTCATAAATTTAACTTCCATGTTATGCAATATGCTGATGACATTCTCATCTATGCTCATGCACCTGTTTATCGTATTCACGATCTTAGTGTTTCTGCTTCCGACTGTCTTGTCTCAATTTCCAATCATCTTTCTTCCCTTCGCCTTTCTCTGAATCCTGATAAATCCAAAATTATGTGGATCCTACCTCGACGCCTCGGCTTCGAACCTCCCTCCGTATCATTAAATTCTACAATTCTTCCTATCGTTGATAATCTCGTTTTCCTAGGCTTCCATTTTGACAACCGACTTTCACTTAAACCTTTCGTTAGAGATAAAGTACGCTCATCTACCTTGATACTCCGCAACCTCCGTCAAGTTCGTAGATTGATCGATTTTCCTTCTTGTATGACTCTCATATCATCTCTCCTTTTTTCTAGACTCGATTATTGTCTTAGTCTATTTTCCAACTCACCTAAATCCACTCTTCTTCCTTTACAACGCATCGTCAACGCAGCTGTCCGAATTCTCCTTCGTCTTCGTCGTTTTGATCATACATCCTACCATCTTGCTTCTCTCGATTTGCCTACAATTTATTGTCGTGTTCAAATTCGTCTTCTTCTCGTTGCTTTCCGCTTTGTAACATTTCGTATCCCTTCGTTTCTCAACCTTCCTTTTCTCGGCAATTCTCGTCATGTTTACTGTTCTTTGCGTTTCCGTAATTCTCTCCTTTTACATGTCCCAAAGTACTCTGTCTCCTTTTGCTTTTGTTCCTTCCTTGTGGCTAAGTCTACCTCGTGAAATCATCCGCCCATTCATATACGCCAATCAACTTCCCTGCAGTGCTTCAAACGACAAATCCGATCACATTTAAATAATTTATCTGTTTGACTTTTTCATTTTTTTGTTTGTGGACTTGTAAGCGTGCTGCTGGCACACATTTGCCACGTTAAATAAATTTGTATTATTATATAAACGCACAACACAAACAAGAGACGAGTATTTAAAGCAATTTTTGACTATTTGGGTCATTCTTCTTGATGCGTTGCAAATCCTATCAGTGTAAGCGCTTGTTTTCAGATTGTTTTGAACTATAACACCAATATCCGTAATAGACTGTATGCTAACAACAAACTCGTCGCCAAGAAAATATTATTGACTCACATTGCTATGACCTAATCTCATATGTGCACACTTTTTAATATTTAATATGATTCCAGTGTTCAAGGGTCATCGATAAACAATGTTTAAAATATTTTAAAAGTCATATGGATCCTTGCCGGTTTTAATCAATTTCCATACCTTTACATTATCAGTAAAAGCTAAAACACTACAATCCACAAGTAAATATAGTAGCTGATTTATAAAGATGTTAAACAGCAAAGGACCTAGGACTGATCCCTGTGGTACTCCTGAGGTGATAGGACGAGAAGACGATAGACATTGACCTACATAAATAACTAATAATTTATTTTTAAAAAATCTTAAATTCAGCTTATAATGAAGCGATTAACTTTATAAGACTCAAGGGTGGAAATTATCATTTTGTGGGGCAACCTATCAAAACCCCGACTAAAGTCGAGAAAAATTACGTCGATACAGTACCCGTTAGCAACATGTCCAACTTAATCTTCACGAGAATGTAATAAGTTTTTAAGACATGAACGCCGAGGGCAAAATCCAAGCTGTGTTTTATTGAGAATTCACAGCAAACTCAAATGATCATATATGCGTCTGTTTAGTATGCGCTCAATCCTTTGGCATACAACACTTGTTAGACTTATTGCCCTATTAGACTTATTGTAACTTCAAGACGCGTTAGTTTAAAAAAAGATTTATTTTAACGTGGCAAATGCGTGCCAGCGCACGCTTACATGACCACAACAAAACAAAAATGTAAATCATGTGTCGAGAAGGTGTGAACAGAGGAGGTGTTTGAATGTGATAAAGGAGGGAACGCGGCGGACGTCGAGAGGGAGTTGATTCCAGGTGAGTGAGGCAGCGACAAGAAAGGATCGGAGACCATAGTTGTTGGAGTAATTCGGGAACGTGGAGTAAGAGGGTATGACGAGAACGCAGCGATAGCGAGGTGGGGCGAGTGTCGTCTAAGAAAGGAAGGTTGATGAACGATGGGGCGCCAACAGCGATGAGACGAAATGTTACGAGAAGGCGGAGTTTGATGCGGATGTGGATTGTGGGCCAGAAGAGTTGGGCAAGATATGTGGATGTGTGGTCGAATCAACGGAGACGAAAGAGCACTCGAACGACGGAGTTGATTATTCATTGTAGGAGTAGGATGATGGATTTTGGAGAATTGGCGAAAAGGCTAAGGCAGTAATCGATTTTAGGGAAAAGAAGCGATGAAAGAAGAGACATACAAGAACGGAAGTCGATAAGGGGGCGGATACGGCGGATGTCACGAAGAATTAAGTTAGACGAGCGGACCTTGTCACGGACGAAGGGTTTAAAGAAAAGGTGATCATCGAAATGGAAGCCTATGAAAGTGAGATTGTGTACTATGGGGAGGATCGATGAGGCCAAAGATACAGTGGGAGGAAATATGTATGGTTTACGGGGGAGGTTCCACATTATTTTAGACTTGTCGGCTGTTTAAAACGAGATGGAGATTGGAGAGACGTTCGTAGATAGAAGAAAGACAGTTGGAGGCAGAAATGCCGATATCGTGTATGCGATGTGCGGGTGCATGAGCATAGATGAAGATGTCATCGGCGTATTGCATGACGTTAAAGGTAAAAGGTTTGATAAACAGAGAGTGATCGCCAAGCAGAAGAGAGAATAGCAGGGGACCTAGAACTGAATCGTGTGGGACCCCGCAAAAAATAGGGATGGGATGGTAGGATGATGAATTAGAACAGACGCGAAAGGAATGGTCGGATAGATATGGGGCAAACCATGCTACGGAGGAGGAAGAAAAGCCGTTATCATAATGATGTCGAGAAAGGAGGATGGAGTGGTCGACGATGTCGAAGGCGGATGAGAGGTCGAGGAGATAAGAATACAATATAGAGCTTTGTCACGAGAAATGAGTAGGTAGTTGTAAACTTTTATGTAGCCGATTTCTGTGGAGTGATTGGTGCGGAAAATTGATTGGAAATGAGGGTACAGATTGGATGAGGAGAGATAAGCGTTGATCTGTATTAAGATTAGGTGTTCTAAGAGCTTAGAAAGAGAAGGAAGTAGTGAAATGGGGCGATAGCTAGAAGGAAGGGAGGGGTCGAGCGATTGTTTCTTAAGGAGGGGACGATCGATTGCGGATTTCCAGGGTGAAGGGAAAATAAGATTGCGGATGGACGAGTAAAACAAGGTTGTGAGAAAAGAGGATATCGATGAGCACATGGATTTAAGTATGTGGGTAGGCAAGGGATCGCCAGGTGAGATTTTGCTGGGCAAGGAC
The DNA here is from genome assembly GCA_012934845.2 of Pomphorhynchus laevis. Lineage (NCBI taxonomy): Eukaryota > Metazoa > Acanthocephala > Palaeacanthocephala > Echinorhynchida > Pomphorhynchidae > Pomphorhynchus > Pomphorhynchus laevis. The sequence continues at coordinate 30,910 of WNNJ02000718.1, read as the reverse complement.
ATGAGAACAGATGAAACTTCGGTAGTTGAGACAGGAAGAAGATGAAATAGTTTCGGAAGGATGAGGCTAGGCGGGGCAGAGCGGGATAAGATGGAGACCGGGGTGTGAGAGAGCAATGTAGATACTTTGGTCTGGAGAAATGACGAATAATTATGGAGATTGATGTTGCAAGGCGAAAAGGAGCGAGCAAGGATTGAGGTAAAAGTATGCCAGAGAGTCTTAGAGTTAAATGAAGTAATGATTTTATGCTACCAGAAGGAGTTGCATTTGGTACGTAGTAGGTTGAGATTAGACCGGCGAAGAGCAAGATAGGAATCACGGAAAGACGGAGTGATCAAGCTGAAATCACGTCTGGTAGCGCTGTGATATATTCGAAAAGCATTACGAGTCAACGCTTTAATAGTAGGTATTGTATTTCAAACCATGGGCACGGTGCAATCTACGGTGTGGGTGAGGTTTGAAGGGCAAGAGAAGATCGAGAGTGGATGTGAGTTCATAGTCGAAAAGAAAGGCGAGATCGTGAGGAGAGGAATATGTTATAGCAGGATAGGATTGATACTGTTTGAGCAAGGCAGAACGGAGAAGGGAGAGGTCAAGATTTCTCTAAGGACGACGTATGATTGTAGGTGTGTGAGGAGAGGTATGGTTGTGAGTGAGATCAAGGGTGACGAGAAAGCGATTGAATAGACAAGATCGATGATTGACAGTGAAGTATAGGCAGCAAAATGATCGGGGACAGCGATGATGTCGAGTGCCCCGCCAAGGATATGTGTGAGGCAGTGGAGATGGGTTTGTAGTTATAGTTGGATAGAATGTTGATGAACTGGATGGACTCAGTGGAAGAAGGACGGTCGAGGCAGACGTTGAAGTCGTCAAGAACGATTGAAAGGATGGAGGACAAATAACAGTGGACAGAAGGTCAGCGAGTTCGGTAAAAAATGAGGTAGAAGCAGATGGATCAGGACGGTATACAATGGCGAGATCTAGAGTGATCGGATTAGAAGAACGGCAAGTGAGCAGTTAAAAAGGGCAAGGGCTGAAAGGGGAAGTAATTTTGCGAATAGACGCGGGGTGACGGGCGAATGCGACAATGCTGCCATGATTAGAGAATTTAGAAAGGAATGAGCTGAGGGGGGCGAGCGGATTCAACTAGGGAGCAACCGGCAGAGAGCAGACGGCGAATGGAGAGATCGTCGGAATCTGAGTGCCATGATTCAGTGAGGCAGAAGGGTCGATGGATTGCTTGATGAATAGGTTGAGGATGAGATCAGATTTATTGAGAATAGATTTAGTGTTGATGAGGTCGATGCGGAAACCGTGTGTGGTGGTAATAGGGGCTAGTGGAGAAGACACATAGAGGAAAAATGGATCCATCGAATTTTTGGGCGGGAGCGGACAACTTGAAAATTTCCGTCGATGTTTCGGATGGAGAGAGATGTTTCACCGTTTTCTTTGCGAAGGAGTTTTTCGATGCGGGCAGATGAGAGTTGAGCGATTTCGGAGAGGTGCGATAGGGGAAAATGCGAGTGGCTGAAGAGTACGTGAGTTTGAATTGTCGGGAGGGAACAGAGGACGTGTGACAGCGATGCTTGAAAACAATTTTAGGAGAGGGGGTTGGGAAGGATTAGATTGAGAAGATTTGTTTAGACGGATGAATGCGACAGGAGAAATGTCCTTGAAAAAGGATGGTTTATCCGCAGGAACAAGAGACGAGAGGATGGAGATCTGAATGCGGAAACATCGTGGTCGAGACGTGCTTGTGGAGATAAAGAGGTGGAAGGAGTGATATTAGTGACGATGACGCAACGATCGCGAGAAGGAAATAGTTTCCGTCGAGGAGGACGAATAACATGAGTTGGTGAGATCACGATAGGAGAGCTGGAAGTTGAGGATATCAAGGAGTAGGTTTGACAGCGGAAGACTAATAGGATTTGGATAATATAGAGGGTGGTGAGCGATGAGAGGAAAGGTTATGAGTGGAAGGATTGTGGAGGTTGGTGGAGGTGATTTTGATTGAGGGATGTAGGTTATTGAGTAACGAGACAGAATGGAAGAGACGGGGGGTGTCGGGAAGTAAAGACATAGGATTAGAAGTTCATGTGAAGACAGAATCAGTGGTTTGACAAAGGACATCTGAAACGACTGGGGTGGTTTGAGTGGACACGTTGGAGGTTGATATGTTCTTATGGGAGTGGTCGCGTATGAGTTTGGTGGTACAAAATCCACATAGGAAGTATTCTTTAGACTTACTGTTGTCGCGTGCGATTGTAATCCAGACGCTGCAGTCGTGTGTCGAGCACTGTACTTGTAATTGAGCACAGTTGGTGTCGGTCTTAGCTGTCTTCTTACGTCCTCCCATCAACGTCGTTGTGTGTGTTTAAACTGTTAATTTTGCTACTGATTGAAATGATAGGTTTTTCAGCGAGCGGAACTGTAATCAACTCTGTAATTTGTTTTAATAATCGAGAGGTTAACTCTAAAAATTCTGCGAGCGGAACTGGATTGAACTGGAACTGGGTTAATCTAGAACTGGATTGATATGGAACTGGGTTAACCTGGAACTGGATTGATCTGAAACTGGAATTTATCTTAAACTTTGTAGGTTTGAAAGGAGTGGATCTGTTGATGTGCTAGCAAAAGTTTAAATTATCAATAGAATTCATAATTTCGAGGGATTCTGATTCTCAACGGAACAGAGGACAGTATGATTCTCAGTCAACAAAGGGCATCTGATGATGTTATTAGAGTTCCGGAAATGGTAATCTTCCGGAAATGGTAAATTGATTTGCGTATTAGCGATATGTTCGAACTAGGAGAGTGATATAATATACCAAATCGAAGAAATATAGAGTCGTGAAAGCATTTAAGTGCCCGTAGTCAGCTTTAAGATAATTAATTTCTGGAGGAGCCTTTTTTTATAAATACTACATCGTCTTTTGTGAGGAATGCAGGAATATTATTAATTTTTACTGACGAAATAATCGGCTTTAACGAGATGGTGCCTAAATCTGATTATATGCATTGAATAATTCTGTATAGGATTTTGCCAAATCCGGCGAAGCTAAGGAAATTTTAATCCTTCGTAATACTTAATTGTATTAAATAGAATTCGTATTTTATATTGGTTAGCAAATTCTCTTAAAGATATGTTGAAGAGATGTTGCCTTTCTTGAGGCGCCAGTAGCTTAATAATTATTTAGCTTACCGATTTTGGTACTGAGGGAATTTTTCCCTCCAGAGTATTACCAGGAACAGATAAATAATTATTTACTTGATTAGATTCATTGACTGGAAAGAGATTTTTGGAATTCTTTGATAGTTCCGACATCATGTTACTTACTTTATCATAATAATAAAGATTTTATTAAATCACAAAACAGATGCAAAAATAGTCATAACAGTCAGTTAAAGAGTGTCAGTTAAAGACAGAAACCACAACTTCAATTCATTTCTTTCTTGCCGTCTTCCCTATATTCATGGCCTCAAATCCAAGGGAATCTGAGTCCCCCAACCGATCCAACACACCGCCTTCCGACTGAACCACCCGGGGTCTTTCACCGCACCCCGAAGAATCCAATCGGCACGGACTATGCTGGGTAAACGAGAGACGAGGAGCTTAAGAAACCTTAGCCTTTGCTCTGTGAGACGTCTTCTCGAAAAGAAGACTAATCCCGAGATAGCCCATATATTATCGACACCCTATTATCGACATACTACTTTATCTACACACTATGATCCGTATCTTTTAATTTATGAAACTACTAAAATGATTTGCAGACCAAAATATAAAACAAAAACAAACGTTACAGTACACAAAAAATTAAGTAACAACGATCGTAAATTAAAGTTATAGCGGTAAGCAGTATTCACATGCTATGACATCTCTTAGTAAATATAATAGATATCTTCTAATAAATATCACATTTAAGTTAAAGTTTTATAAAAACTTATCGTATACCATGCTTTATCTGGCACATTTAAATACCGTCTGTAAACCTTGTGAATTGGCATCTTCTGTCTTATTTGGCCCGCGAACAAGTTGTTTGGTGACCTGGCTTCAGATAAAAACCAAATTTTTAATTGGTATTTAAATCAATTTTAATTAACATTACCCATTTATCACACTCTGATAACTTTAAAACTATATTTAAAATTAAATATAATAAGCTCCAATTATTCGTTTATTGTTTCCTACTTATATTATCATTGTATATCATAAGTTTGGTGGTCACAAACCGATATAATTTATTAGTACAGCTTTCAAACTGTCATACTGTATGCTTTTCAAAATGTTCTAATTATATATATGAGATACTCAGTAAAGAACGCAGTTTTAAATTAAAACTAGAACACAAAAGAATTACATCAATCGAATTTCATGCAATGTGACCTATATTCAAACGAATGAATAACATCAATATAAGTGCAATCGATTTCCCTTATAACCGTTAAATACCTCGACCTAAGTAGGCTTCTTAGTTAAGGTAATTTGGTCACGTGTTAATATCAAGATCGAGGATGAATGAAATAAATTAATGCCTTGTAAAAGATTAAGTTATTGTGGTTTAAAATTACGTTGGCCTCTTTATTCGAGATGTGTTTAATATAACCATAAGAACTCGTGATTTCAAACGATATCAACAAAGCATTATACTTCAGTTGCTGGCTTGCGTATCGGATCACAAAATAGCATTATATATAAAACTGCTGTATTTTGATCGTGAGTTTGCAACCTTTCGGACAAAGTATTATAAAACATTAAGTATATTCTTGCTTTATGATATTTGCTTGTATTAAACTTAATATAATATCTAGTATTATTTTGAGTAGCAGGTCATTTAGATATTATTTTAAATTATAAATATGTAACTATAACATTTGTATTTATTAAACTGTTTCTTTATACATATTATGTTTAGTACGTAAAATATTATATTTAATATATAAAAAATTTGTTTTGACTTGCCTCGTACTGCTTGCAGTATTCGCAGTATTTGCCTGGCCTTTTCTGCATTCAGAAGTGTGAGGTGCCCTGTACTGATGAGTCAAAACAATAACGAAACGGTACTAGTTACTGTTTTGTTGATTCTTTCGTGAATACCTTAATGATCATAAACTACATCCTACGAAGTCCTCTCTCAGTTTTAAAGCAATTTAATATATAATATCAATTATAATGTATAATATATACATTATATTATATAATGTGTAATTATTTTGCTCATTGATGAATTGTGTTGATCTTATTTATATTTATATAATTTGCTTCATATTACAGGGTATTTAAATATTTATAAAATCTTTGATAATGTTTTTAGTTTTATAAAAATATTTTATATTCTAGTTATGCATTCCGAATTACGTTTAATAAAAGCATGTAAGCGTGAGCTAATAAACTAAGTCAAATAGAATACAAGTTAATGTAATAGGGTATACATATTTCAGTTAATATTGTGGTGGTGTGATTGATATAATATTTTTGAAAATTCCTCTGCTGTCAAAGTTTATTTAAAATATGAAATGAGTAAGCAGACTTTTATTCGACGACGATAATTATATATCTTTAATTTTCAACAGTCATTTTTAGATAATGGTTTAAATTACCTAATTGCTATTTGTGCGCCCGTATATATAAAAATAAAGAATCAAATCAGCTAACTGAGTCTACGTATTTAATATAATAATAAACTAAACAAAACATAATAATGCTAAATCAAAATTTAATAATTAAATAATAAAATAAATAATTGTTATAAGATTTTTTTATAATTTAAATCAAATTAAAATAAAAAGTTGAAATTTAAAAAAAAATTAATTAAATTAGCTGAGTCTACGTATTTAATATAATTATAAACTAAACAAAACATAATAATACTAAATCAAAATTTAATAATTAAATAATAAAATTAATAATTGTTATAAGATTTTTTATAATTTAAATCAAGTTAAAATAAAAAATTGAAATTTAAAATAAAATAAATTCAAAATAATGAAGAAAACACAATAAGATGAAAGTAAGCAAAAACAATAAGGAATGTACAAAAACGAAAACAGTCGAAACAATCAGGAGAAGTAAAAGTTTAATCGGGGTCTGAAATATGAATAAAATTAGCATAACGAGCAATATTTAAAAAACAAACTACGCAAAACACAAATTGATATTTGTGTTTAGTAATCAGTTTTCATTTCTTACAAAAGCGTTCAACAAAGTTACTTTTTCCATTGTTGCTACAATGTTTTTGCTACGAAGTAAATTGATTCAATAATAAAGCTTCAAAGTTCTGCTCACAAACAAGTACTTACTACACTCCTTGTTATCAATGAGATTTATTTTGCGAAAATCGAGAGAAGGTGGTAGCCTAAAGCCAAGAAAGGCAGAAGAAACTTATATTTATGAATAGTTGTTTTCTTCTATACACTTTTTCATTCCAGCTTTATTTTTTCCTTATTTTTATTGTTTTTTGCTTGTTTTCTTTATATTTTTAATAGCACAAAGTTTGTTGAGGAAACTAAGCCAAGCTCAAAGGAAAACCAAATATAATGTTCAGGCAGTTATGGAACATGTAGATAAGGAATTTTCAATGCTTATATCAATAAAATATGTTGCTGTTATGATGAAAATAACATGAGAGAATAAAAACATCTTTCAAAAGAATATACGATATACCATAAAGGATCTTTGAGCAGTGCGTTTTTAAAGCTTGTTTTGCAAACATCATCTTTTGAAATGTAGAAATAAAAAAATCGACCAAAACTTAAAAAAATCAACGTTATTGATACTTCCAATCGAGCTTTGGGAATCATTACAGATGTCCAGTCTTTCGCTAAGGAGGAAGATATCGGGGAATTGACTAATAAATACAAAAGAAAAACAAGAAATGTAATTTTTTCAGCTCTGTAAATTTTACAGCTCCTTTCTAATGAAAAGAGTTGTAAGTGATCCGTAAAAATTAGTGATTCACAGCTTGGCATTTTGGGTCATGTGCCGTCAAATTAATTATATTTGATTAGGACAACTTCAAATAATTATATTTGACGGGGATTCAGTTATACCCAGTGTTATTTATGATAAGCCAGCGTCTTAACGTTATCTGATTTGAGAGAGCTCAAGTGAGATAGGATATTATTAACTTCTGATATTCTGTTTCCTGCCGTCATATTTACATGACAAACTGCAACATAAAACTGAAGGACGGCTGAAGGACGAAGCAGTGTAATAAGGTCGTCAAAAATGTTTAGGTTTAAAATTTACAATACTGGGAGGGGTACAATATATTGTTAGGAACGTGGATGATTCTGAAAAAAACAAAACTGTTAACTATTAAACCACACTGCCAGCCTAACCTCACTACCTTTAAATCCATGCTTCTCACTCTTTTACTAAGCAATCAGGCCCTGCAGTTAAGCTAGCAATGAGATCATTTTTTTATTGTGCGAACGTGGGCTAAGTTGTATAGAATTCATTCACATTATTTTTTATTTGCTTTTTTATTTTTTTCAGTGGACTTGTAAGCGGTCTATCCGCATGAGGAACTTAAAAAATAAATAAATCTATCTATCTACCAGTTAATTTTAGACAGTGTTCCAATTAAAATTTTTTTAATCTAAATTAAGATGATTTAAAAACAGAGTGACAGGGGTTTAATGACGCTATTAGCTTGCATACTGGATTTGGAAGGAAAAATGGTAAAACATGCCAACCGACCAAAGTTGCTATACAAGCATATAAGAAAATTAAACTGCTTTTAACTAATAATACTAATATCTATTATAAATTATATAAAGGCCTTGCACATGTAAATGCTCTGGAGATTAAGATAATCGTTGTTTGGTAGTAGATTTTAGACAGTGAAATCTGCTTTGAAGGGGATTGCAAGACGTTTGTCTAAATTTAGTTTGTCTTTGATCACACGTAAAGCAATTTAATTCGCTACAGATTTTGCAAACCAGACAGACAAGGTCATCTTAAGCTCTTTCGGATAATCGGAAGAGACAAATAAGGATACTGTGATCTGGCTTAGAATCCAGGCTGCATTTAAGATCGGATATGTCCAAGTTTTTTTGAACTATTGAAAAATGTATAAAATATTTCAGGCGGGCAATACAGGTAAATGTAATTGTAGCGCTCAGCGCCTTGGTGTAAATTGGGTTTTACTTCTACTCGACTAATTGCCTTCCAGAACAGCGCTATTATTTTTACATCGGTTTTTAGGATTAATTAGAAAAGAATTTGATAACGATGAATATTTGAAAAATTAATTAAAGGATATGTAAAATTTGATAATGTAAAAGTAAAAATTTCGAATAACTTGATTTTAAGTTGCCATTTTGTTTGTTGAAATCATAACAATTTTATTATCATTAGTTTTCGTATTTGTTATGTCAATTTAGAAAAGAGATATTGTGTCAATTTGATTAATAAATGTAATAGAATTATTTTTTCTCTCTCAACATTTTAACTCTCAAATTTTAACAGACAATAGACAAAAACTCTCAAATTTTAACAGGCAGATATCAATAGACAAACATATTTCCTGTTGATGGATTTGCAAATGAGCACAAAATTTACTTATTACAATTTTAATGTACAACTCAGTTTTTTTACTTTTATAAATTCTTACAAATTTAAAGATATTATTTTAAATAATTATTGGAGCTAGATCAAAAGAAATAATGCAATATTTTTGATATTTCGCTAACTACTGTTAGCATCTACATGTAATTTTCTGAAGATGCTAACAGAAGTTAGCGAAATATCAGAAATAATTTATTCTTTATTTTGTAATACATATAAGCCCGACGCGAAAGAATTACGAATGCCGTTTCGTCATCACAATGACTCATCAGTGCCAGATCTCTCCGACTACTGGATGCAGAGGAGGACTGGCTTTCTTTTGATCCAGCTCCGATAATTATTTATCAATAATGGATCAGTATCAACTATTTAAAATATTATTTTATAATTTTGATTGATATAAGCAAAATGAGATATAGGCAAGTTGTTCGATAGAACTATTTTCCTACCATGCGTAGGTTCCATTTCCTAAAAGTAAAACTGGCTGCACACAAAAATGTTATGTACTTTATCTGATTCTAAGTATTTTTGGCAAGTATCCACCACAAATCGTACATATTTTATTAAATACACTGATAAAATATAAATCGATATATTTGTTGTGAATACAATAAATAAGACAGTGAAATCCGGAAGAATTTCGAGTATTTTTATTGACGGTGTATAATTCCTGAGTCATATATAATATACTCATTGGAATTAAATACTCCTTTGTAAAGAAGATTAAATATATTCTTTACAAAAGGAAGACATCAAAAACATTATAATGTTCTAACTTTATACAAGGTTATAGAACTCTACAATCAAACTTTAAAAATTTTAATTTTAATTAAAATAATATTTATCACTTAAAAAATATATAGTATAAAAGCATAATGTAAGTACTCATGATATAAGCTATATAACTTATAAATTTAAATTATTTCTAATTCATCAGTTCATTTTTTGGCTGTTATCAATATTTTATGACAACCAAGGTGATTTTACAGTTTGTCATTTTAGATTTTAGATTTGCTTACTTTATTTCGATATAAAGCAAATAGTTTCACTATACACAATATATAATTATTACTTACGTTATCAAAATCAGGATGTGTCATGTATATTAACCTGATGGGCTATAAAACGTTAACAACTTTATTTCAAATGATTTAAACGAAAAAGTAATTTGTCGACACACATTTCGCATAACCTTTTACTTAGTGGTTTACATTCTGATATTTAACTCGCTTGTTAGATGATATATTTTACAAAATACTTTTGTGTGATTCATTAATGTTTTACTTGTTTATTTTTGCTTTAAATTTTACTTAACAACGGGATATTGAAAGAAAATTGCCACTTGCGATTGCAGTTTGCATATTAAACAATATTTTCAAGTCGGTTATATTATCAATGGAAAATATTTTTTTCTAAAAAAATTTATTATAATTATTTTGATATATATTATTATATATATCAAATTATATATATTATGTATACATTATAAATAATTATACATTATTATACAATATATATTATTATATTTATATTATTATATTTAATTATAAAAAAGGAAAGTTTTTTTAATGTGGCTAATGAACACAGACTGTGTGCTTACAAGCCCACAAAAGCGAAACAGATTGAAAACAATAGTTACTCGTTCAGAAACATTGAGCGTAGTTCCTTTCGAAACAGGATGTGGGAATGAAGATCGCAGGTGATCAGGTAGGGAATTCCAAAGTATAGGAGCCACAATATGTAGAGATGGACGTTCGAAGTTGGTTGAGTGCAGAGGTACGTGTAGCAGAAGAGAAGCATAGGAACGTAGGTGAGTAGAAAGATAGCGAGATTCACTTAGAGTTGGCAGATAGAAATAAGGATAATTACAACGGAGAAGGCGATAAGTTAGACAAAGCATACGAAACGCGGTGTTCAATACTTAACCATTCAAGTTTTGATAAATAGGAAGATATATGATCGAATTTGCAAAGTCGAAAGAGGATATACATAACAGTGTTAATGAGGCACTGAAGAGTTTTGAGGGATAACTTTTAAGAAAATACGAGAAGGCTAAGACAGTAATCAATACATGGGAAAAGAAGGTAGGAGATAAGAGATTCACATGATCTAAAGTCTAGAGCATTTCTGACGAGACGAATATCACGGAGAAGAATATTTGAAGATCTAGTTTCATCACGAATTAATGAATCGATATACAGATTTTTGTGAAGTGAACACATAGAAATACTAGTTTATCTACAGCAGGAATAATTATGGTCTGAAAATACAGAGAAGGAGGAAATACAGAAAGGAGGAGGAGAGTAAAATTCATAACACTTTAAATTTGGTAGGATTGATGGACATGCTCAAAAAATAGATGTTCTGAAGAGCACGAAGACAATTCGACGAGGATATGAAAAGTTGGATTAGGAAATGAGGAGACGAGTGAGAATAAAAAAGTATATCATCAGCGTATTGCATTACTCTGAAGCAGAATTTATTAGTTATACAAAATAAATCTCCATGAAGAAGCGTAAAGAGAATAGGGCCGAGTGCTGAACCTTAAGGTAGACCACAAGAGAGAAGATAAAGAACACTTTGAATTAGAATAGACGGAAAATGATCGATCGGAGAGAAACGAAGAGAACCAAGCCATTGTAAAGAAGAAAAACCATAATGATAGCGAAAGACGAGAAAAAAATGATTTTGTGATCGATAATGTCGAATGCAGATGAAAGATCGAGCGATATTACCACACTACAAAGTCCTTTGTCACGAGCGAAGAGCATATTAAATTATCATTTATCATTAAAATACATTTATCATTAAGATATTATTAAAAATAAATTTTACAAAAAGTATTTAAACAAAATGTCTCATTGAACAAAATGAAAAATACATTTATCTTTAAGATTAAAAATAAATTTTACTGAAAATAATTAAACGACAAAGTAAAATATAAAAGTAATTAAGAACATTAATCTAATAATTTAATATGAACATTAAAACTACTTTAAATCGTATTTATACCTTATTCTTAATAAAACCAATATTAAGAATAAAGAAGGTATAATAAGGTATATATATACCTTATATATAAGAAGGTATATATTTATACACATAAATGTGTATATATAAAGATATAAAATATATGTTTCAATATATTGATGATATATTTAACTCTAAAAATTTGGTATTCAATAAGCGAACAAATTTATCCAGTTAGCCTTTTATTAATAAAACTAATATTGATAATAAAGAAGGTAAATATCTAGATATTAACACTATATGATATGTATGCATACCATATAATATAAAATATAATACATTAAATAATGAAATTTTAAGAATTGCAACAATTTATAAAAATAAAATCAAACAGAAAATATATAAATCAACACAATAATATAAAGAATAAATTTAAACTCTTAAGTGACAAATTTTTATGGATGGATAATAAATAATATACTTTGGATTAGAATAAGATACTAGATAAGCAAATTTTATAAAAGGAAAACTGTCATGAGCATGTATTTGGCCCCGCTGGTCTGCTAGGCCTAGGATTAGGTGCTAAACCTGATGACAGAGCAGGTCCTTTTATTGACATATAATCATTATTCTGATACATCGTCTATTATTTATTAGTCAATTCATAAAAATAAACTTTTATTTTTAATTTCAGTTTTAATTTTTTAAATTGAAAATGTTTGCAAATCCTTTTGTACGTTTTTTATTCATTTATAATCGTTTAACTCTGAGAAAGTCCCATTCACGCGGATTGTTGTTAGTTAGCTGAGTGTTTCGCATCGAGATACGCACTATCGGTGGTGTCAAGAGTCGTCGTGTATGATCAAATCCGTTGATACTGTGCAATTAACTCATTATCTCTCGCGAAAAGGTGAATTTGCTAGTTGGACTGGCCATCGAGGCGAAGAATTTTGGAAACTCAATGGTTTCATTGCCATCCACAACGTTGATCATAATCTGCAGCTCAGCATCTAGCATATTATTTCTAGAAATTCTTTAGTCGCCATTGTGCCATCGCCATCCCTATCAAAAAGCGAATAAGCATCCTTGACTTCAGCAAACTGCTGTTCGACGGATAACCTGTCATGTTCCCGTTCACATGCTGCTTTGAGTAGATAGGGTCGCAGTGTGATATTATGCACAAATCAGAGTGAACGCCAGCGGTATCGTATTCGAGATAATCGAATTCATATTCGAGAAGGGAAGCTAGGATTAAGTTGAATCGTTGCATTTTGGAGGGAGAAGATAGCCTAGTTATCCGGGCTTTTCGAGTTGTCCGGAAAAGGCCGTTTGTGCGTTGACGTCCACTCGTAACGAGGGCAATCTTATTTGCTTCGATTGTTTGATTCCGAATGCTGATGTGCATTCTCCGGGTAGCACGTCTCATCGTGCTCCTATTATTAACTACACAAATATTCGTAGTTTAATTTCGAATCTTGATGATGTTAGAGTTTGGACGCATTCTACGCATACAAACGTGTTGGCTATTTCTGAGACATGGTTACACGATGTCATTCTTGATAACGTAGTATCTATTCCAGGTTATCAATTGTTACGTTGAGATAGATGCCCTCCTAAGAGGGGTGGTAGAGTAGCACATTATGTTCAGGATAGGAACGTTATTAGCAATATAGTGAGATATTCAAATAGAGAAGGAACTTGTGAGTGCTTAATAGTTGATCTTGTTATACATAGCCTCCACGTTTCATTGGGTGTTCTTTATCGAACATTCAAATCAGCCATTTTAGATGATAAGCTGATGCATATTTTAACTAGAGCTTGTAATATGAGTGATCACTCTTTCATCTTAGTTGGTGATTTTAATCTACCGACCTTGGTGATTGATCAAGATGGCAACAGTATTATTAGTAACTGTTTCCGTGAGGATAAGAACCTATGGGAGTTCTTGGTATGTAAGCAATTACTCATTCAGCATGTATCTGCTCCTACTAGATTTAGCACTGATAGAGTACGTTCTATACTTGATCTTATATTTTCTCAAAGAAATGGTCAGATATGTGACCAATCTCATAATCCTCCAATAGGAGGCAGTGACCACTGTGCTTTGGTGTTTAAGCTGAATATAGCTTAAGAGATTCTTGCAATTGATGCCGAACCTGCATTGACGAAGAGATCATGGCATCATGTTGATGTTGAGATGTTACAACAGTTTGTGTCCTCGTTGAACTTTGAGTATGGTGATGTTGGAAGCCCGAAACGTTGGTATTTCATTCGAGATTTACTAATTCGTATATTTGATTATTTTGCTCCGCGTAGATTAATACGTAAAACTGCTCAGAAGAAGCCTCCGTGGTTTGACAGTAGTCTACATGAAGCTCTCAAAAGACGCCACACTGTTCAGAAAGTGTGGGAACAAATGTAATTTGATTGCTCAATTCAAACTTACTCGCAATGCATAAAACGCCTCAGAATTAAGAAATGTATGGAGTATGAGGACCAAATTGTGCAATCTTTAAATATCTCGCTCAAACGCTTTTGGTCATATGTTCGTCAAAATACGCGTACTTATGGTGCAATCACTAAATTATCATCAAACGGTAAGTTGCTTAATTCCCATTCTGACGTTGCTAATGAGTTTGCTAATGCATTTGACCTACACAATGCTAGTTCGACTATAGAAGATAGTGTTCAGTCAGTCACTTTTCCTACATGCATTAGTGCTCTCATTGTATTCAATGTGGATGATGTGGCTTGGAGGTTATCACATTTGTCGTCTTCATCTTCTTCAGGTCCTGATGATATTCATCCGCATCTACTCAGGGTATTGAGTCAACATTTGGCTCTTTCGGTCACTAGCTTGTTTCAGGCATCTCTGGATAGCATAAAGGTACCGTCTGAATGGAAGAGTGCGATAGTGGTGCCGGTATTCAAAAAGGGTGACCCGCGGTTAGCAGACAACTATCGAGCTATAAGTCTTACAAGTCATTTGGGTAAGGTACTGGTAAGGATCATCCACGAACATATATTCAGACACTCAACCATATCAGGTCAACATAGCATTATGCAACATGGCTTCAGAAAATGGCGTTATTGCCTTACCAACTTTTTGTCAGCCCGTGAGACCTGGATTGAATCCATGTCTCAAGGAAAGGCAGTTGACGTTATTCTGTTCGATTTTAGTCGTGCGTTTGATCGTGTTCCCCATAGTCCCCTCATTCAAACAGTGGCCAGCTACGGCATTAATAGCTCAGTTATAGGATAAATTAAAGATTTTCTATCTAACAGATCTTTCAGAGTACGAGTTTGTAGTACCATATCCTCACCACATTTAATTATGCCAGGAGTTCCTCAGGGTTCTGTACTAGGACCTCTATTGTTTAACATTTTCATGAACAGTTTACTCACACAACTCCATTGTCCGTGTTTAACCTTTGCTGACGACATCAAAATCTGGTGTGAGGTCTTATCTGCGAATGACCATATCCGCTTACAGCGTGACAATGACAGGGTTTATACATTGAGTGTTAATACCGGGGTATTGTTAAACATTTCTAGGTGCTTACACATTCGTCTCGCCAGATCCAATGTCTTCCTTGTATAGTGTCGGGATATGTAGTATCATTTCGACCAATCAGGTTCGTGATCTTGGCATACTTTTGCGATCGACACTTAAAACTAGAATGGATACTGAAAGACGTTGCAGTTCAGCAAGGAAGATGATTTATCTGATTAATGTCTCAATATATCCTCAGTGTTTTGCTCGGCTATATAATGCGTTTGTTCGTCCTCATATCGAATATGCTATCCAGGCATCATTCCCTTCGACAATAGGTGAAATGAGAGATTTAGAGAGAATTCTACGTCGAGGCAGCAAGGTTGTTCGAGGATGTAAAATGATGAGTTATAGCGATCGTTTAACTTCAATAGGCATTATTCCAGTGCAAGCCAGACTACTCGTTCTGGATCTGTTTGCAATGTGGTCTATAATAAAGGGGATATACGGCTACCCAAGTTAATGTGTTGAATTGAATGTCCGACAAAATCGCAGGGGTCATTCTCTCGCGTTACGCGCAAGACAAATTGGAAGGTCGACAATGGTATCGTGATTGTCAAGCAGAGTGAGAAATTTGTGGAACGCATCTCTTCACGACATAATGACTGCATCATCATTTAGCCAATTAAAGACATGGTCAACACTTGGACAATACACGCTGATCAAGGCAACATTGGAAGTTCTTATCCTTGGTTTGCTTGTAATTGATGTTTGTTTCATGTGTTGTAATGTACGATGAGCTGGTAAAACGGCCTTTTTGGTCAAAGCCCTGTATACACTAATACGTTTTTAAATTGTATTACATTACATAATCATGTCTTAATATAGTTTGTATATAACAAGCTAAATCATATGTTCTGCCCAGTCTTAGTTCTTTGTGTTATCGTTCAGCATAATGGAGGAATCCAGATATAACATATGATGCTAGAAATAATACCGATTTTTTGATATAAAATCGGTAATCATGAATTTATACATAGCATAGTAATTTATCACTTAAATTAGTAAAATTCTATTATTGAACATACATATCTCTTTTCTTTAATTGATTGGAGCAAAAAGATGATTTAGTTTTACAAAACCTGAAGAAGAACACAGATGTGCTTGAAAATTTATGTAAAATTAAAAGATCTTTAAAAGATCTTTAATATCTTAAAGATATAAAAAAGTTGTTTCGTTTTTAATAGCAAAATCAAATTTGCTTTGATTAAGATCAAAATCAAAATGTGTCTAGGCTAAATATTTAAAAATTTAATTTTTTCATACCAATTTAAAATTTAATTTAAATTTCAAATTTCAATGTTAGAAACTTAAAAACTTATTTGTATTTTTCATATATTTTATCAATATATAATTATTTGAGATTTTTTCTATGCTCTCACGAAAAAACATACAATTTTTATATATTTTTGTTCAAAAAGTAATTTTACAATGATAACATATAATTGAAATTGCGTTATCAAACAGCACAGTTATATTAACTTAAGTTCAAAATATTAATATATTTGAATCATTAAAAAAATGTTATTAAAAATGTGTTGTCAAAATAAACGAACGGACTGAACGAATGGACTGAACGAACTGAACAAACGAACTGAACGAATGGATTGATACAATAATACATTAAATCCATTGATCCCGAATAATACATTGATTCCATTTTTTGCAACTGATCTGTATTATTCCTTTTATATTCTCTTTCCTCCCCTCCGCTTGATGTCGGTGGACCTCAACAGTTGGGGTCTTATTTACTGGAATAGTGAATGAGGTCCCAAATTGTTTATGGTCAGCGACATCAAGCGGAGGGGAGGAAAAGGCTATAGATTTGTGATTAAACTGTGTGGTTGTATTCAATAGGATTATCAGTTTTCTGATCAATAGATTAGTATGTTATATCGGAACTAAACTAACAGATTCAAAAAAACGTTTTACTTATAACTTTTTAAATAAGGCACAATGGTTGCAAAAAAAGTAAAAGAAGTAAAATTACTGACATAACTTAAAATTTCTTAGACACCCGAATATGAACTCTAATTTATTGTCATTTCCATAACGTCTGTGCCACATGAATTCGACTAAATATGAAGCGATCATTGAGCGATGTGTACCCCATCACTTTCTATTGTCTGATTTTAGTTGTTTACAGTTAGGTGTTCGAATCTTTACCTTCTTGGCTTTGCACACCACAATACCCTCCCCAGAGAAAAATAAATAAATTTTAAAAATTTTGAACCTAAGGAATTTCTCCCAAAAAATTACACGCCATTAAAAGAGCACATGAAAATGAACAATAAACAGGCTTTTTGTGTAATTTAGACAAAATGCGTCAAACTGAAAAGAAATGTTTCGCAATATTCACTCTAAATTAATATTAGACATCTAAAATTATGCAGTTATTCAAATAATAGCATCAAATTTTTACAACAATAATCGATTGATCAATCAAAATTGAAAAAATTAAAAATATTTACAATTCATTTGGAATAACTTTTTAAAGCAATATGCAAATAACTACATATTTAAAATATGGGCAATAGTGGATGTGGCGATTTGAATGGGGCTATAAAATGTGCGTCAAACTGAAAAGATCCCTTCATTTATATGTTGTGAAGCTAGATGGCTCGCAAACTTAGCCACACTCGGTGCTAAATTATTATATTGTTTCCGAAAGAAGTTAATATATATTTCTACATAAAAGCATCCAACGCGGAATATCATACATTTCCATTCCGTGTATTTGAGACGCAGACAGAATAATTGCTTTATCGTAGATCTCGGCGAATAGCCCTGAATTATGGTCAACCATCCCTCTAAATAAATTTTCAAGTAAAGAATCATCATGAAATAGTGACACATAAAAAAAGGATTTATTTTAACGTGGTAGATGCGTGCCAGCGCACGCTTACATCACCACAACAAAACAAGACTGTGAATCAGGTGTCGAGAAGGTGTGAACGGAGGAGGTGTTTGAATGTGATAAAGGAGGGGGCGCGGCGGACGTCGAGAGGGAGTTATTATTATTAAATACAACAGCAGTAAAAGAGCGTAGAGCTCGTACAGGCTGGGTACATGGTTAAAAAAATATCAATGAAAATCCGATTGTTTTAAGTTAGTACATTCTTCAGATTTCTCTTGAAGGACAAAATACTGGAGGCCGAAACCACTTGACTTGGTAGCTTATTCCAGCTTTTCCACGTTCGGTTGACAATTGTGTTAAATCTTCTTCGTGGACGAATGTGGGTCTTTAACGTGAGGTGATGTCCCCTCAATCTGTTTGAATTTCGAAGTTCGAACAGTTTGCGACAAACATGTTCCCTCTGCCCTTTTTGAACATTAAGCGCTGTCCACACAAACATTAAATCAGATGACTTTAAAGATTTCTTCACTGTGGTCACACCAAGTGCGTGAAGTCGAAAAATGAATGAGAGCTTGCGTTGGCTGGGTACAAGATGTGTGGCCTTGCGTAATATGGATTCGTACAGGTTCATCTCTGTCGTAGTTTGAGGGTGACAGGCAGGTGAAGCGTATCTCATTAAAGATAAGACATAAGCATTGTAAATTAACTTAAAACTGGATGCGTCAAGCTGGCCAATGGTCCTTCTAATAAGTCCTAAAATTCGACGGCATTTAGCAACTGTGTGACTGGTATGTGGGATGGTCGATAAGCTTCTATTTACGATCACTCCAAGGTCTTGAAATTGGAGAACTGTTTCAATTTCTCTTCCGTCAATGGTATATGATGAATTGATGTGTAGATGTCCGATGCGCATATGTTTTGACTTATCGGGGTTTAATACCAGTCCCCGTTGATTACACCATACCTTAATATTATCAATGTCTCTCTGGAGTATCATTGGATCTCGGCTATCGATTATTGGTCGCCAAATTTTCAAGTCGTCGGCATATAAACCACATGGACTCGAAATAGCTGTAGTAAGCTCGTTGATGTAAATAATGAAGAGCAATGGACTGAGTACCGATCCCTGAGGAACACCGCGTCCAGGATTTCTTGTTTTTGACATTTGTTTATTAGCCAATACAGTAATCTTCCGATTTCTAAGGAAGGAGTTAATCCAATTAAGGAGGGTTCCTCTGATGCCGTACTGTTCCAGCGTAATAAGGAGGACATCATAGTATATCCGATCAAATGCTTTGCTGAGGTCGAAAAACAAAACATCAACACTAACTCCAGCCTCGGCATATCTGGTCCAATCACTCCTCGCAAGTATGAGGTTTGTGACAGTAGATCTTCCTGGGCGGAAACCATGCTGGTTGTCGCAGAGTACTTGGTTATCTTCTAGGTGCCCGATGATTCGTTTAAAAAGCAGTTTCTCTAGCACTTTACAAGCAACGCAGGTAAGGCTTATGGGCCGATAGTTGCTTGCTAGATTACGGTCGCCTTTTTTGTAGAGAGGTCGGATTATAGAACATTTCCAATCTGATGGTATACAGCCTGTTGACAAGGAGAAATCGAATATGGTGTGTAAAGGTTCATATATTACTGGTGCAAGTTCCCGAAGAAGAATTGGAGGAATATTGTCTGGTCCTGCCGCAATTGATCGTGGTAGCTTTAGAAGTTCGTAAAGAACCTCAAATTTATCAAATGGAGTAAATTCGTAACACGGATATTGAGCAGTGGAGAATCTGGGGCAATACTGACAGGTAGGACTCTCTAGCGTGAATTGATCTAGGAAAATATTGGCAATTGCTTTGTCATCAGATGTGAGCTCACCGGTTTCCATAAATATAGAATTAATCTCAGACGTAGTTGATTTTAATGAGCTGATATGTTTGAACAATTTACTGGGATATCTTTTTGATGATCGACAAAGATTGGAAACGAAGCACCTGCGTTTCTGACGTTTGAGTGCCGTAACTTGATTTCGTTATTCCTTGTAATCGGTCCAAGAACAATTCTGTTCTTTGAATTTTTTGTAAATTTTGTCTCTTGTCTTAATCATTTGTTTAATCTGCGAGTCAAACCAAATGGGAGTTTTGTGGGATGTGCGCTGACGTTTTAAAGGGGAGAAGTAATTTAGAGCATTGATCAAAGTAGATTTGAAATTTTCCCAGCACTGATCTATGCCAATTTCATATGAATTAGGCCATTGAATGTTACGAATAGCTTGCGTCATACTTGCGAAATTCGCTTTGAAGGGATTCAATTCGGGTTTTGCCGAGGGGGCTGTTTTAAAGAGACTGACAGAAAGCGCCAGCCTAATGACACAATGATCACTGTGGCCAATAGGGGGCTGAGAGAGATTTCATCAATTGTGGGTTCCCCTCGTGATAAGCAGAGGTCTAAAATGGCAGATGATTGCTTCCTCCTTCTAGTGGGTTCGTGAATATGCTGGGTTAGATTGAGATCGTTGAACGTATCAAGGAGATTGGATGATTCAACATCACAACCATGTGTCGAAGTATATAGGTCCCAATTGACATGAGTTGATTCCAGGCGAGTGAGGCGGCGACGAGGAAGGATCGGAGACCGTAGTTGTTGGAGTAATTAGGAACGTGGAGTAAGAGGGTATGACAGGAACGAAGCGATAGCGAGGTGGGGCGAGTATCGTCTAAGAAAGGAAGGTTGATGAACGATGGGGAGCCGACAGCGATCAGACGAAAAGTTACGAGAAGAAGGCGGAGTTTGATGTGGATGGTGGGCCAGGAGAGTTGGGCAAAATATGTGGATGTGTGGTCGAAGCGACGGAGACGAAAGAGCACTCGAACGGCGGTGTTGATTATTCGTTGTAGGGGTAGGATGATGGATTTTGGAGAATTGGCGAAAAGGCTAAGGCAGTAGGATGAAGTTCACACATTATTATAGAATATTATTCACATCTAGAATATTATTCATTATATTATTATAATGTGTGAATAATATATTATTATAATGTATTAATTATTATCATAATTAATATTATTCATTATCTAGAATATTATTCACACAATATTATTCATCACATTAGGATGAAGTTCACTAGAATATCTGTCACAGTACGGTTGTAAACTAATGATTGCAAATCAAACGATATATTCCCACTCATCTGCTTCAAGAAGACGCTTGCCAGCTGTTGTCTTACCATTTTCAATAAATTTTCTTAATTTCAAATGCCAATTCAACTTTTTCTATAGATCCTTGATTCGATTGCTAATGTAGCTGTAGATCACGACCCTCTTTAATCAATTCTTTT
Organism: Pomphorhynchus laevis; assembly: GCA_012934845.2. Lineage (NCBI taxonomy): Eukaryota > Metazoa > Acanthocephala > Palaeacanthocephala > Echinorhynchida > Pomphorhynchidae > Pomphorhynchus > Pomphorhynchus laevis. The sequence goes on along the minus strand of WNNJ02000718.1, from coordinate 9,621 downwards.
ATGCTTTCCCCATCCCAAAGCTTAATATGTCGTTCCAAGATTTTCCTAATCTGATTTATTTTCGTTAAACCAAATTTGTGTCAAATATACTTACCAATTACTGTCGCAACGCTTAGCGATAAATTTTCAACAGGCACTATCAATTTGATGATACGATACAAGACAGGTAATGTAATCACATTATATTATCAATATCATAACCTTGTATTATCAATTTGATGATCCCATGAAACAAGATGGTTACTAGTATCACCATGTGGCAGTTGGAACAGATTTGGCTTCTAATAAATCACTTATTTGGCTTCTAATAAATCACTTCTTTAAATGCTGCTTCAATCGACAACTAAGAACATTAGGTATAACTGCACTCACAGATGAGTTGTTATGAGCAATTCGATTTTTACAACTCCTTACAAAGCATTGTAAGTAATTGTACTTGATATGATTGATCGTGCAACCAGAATTTTCGATAGATGAGTTCGAAAAATCTTTGGAAAATACAAAAAGCTCGCAGAATTCGTCAAGGAAGGGGTAAATCATTCCATAAGTTACACGCTCGGTGAGAAAGTCGAATATAATATAATTGATTAATGTAAATACTATTATTAATATCAATATTAATACTATTAATATTGATATTAATACTATATTAATATTGTAGTTTGTATAAATATTGATAATAAAATATAATAGAAATAGTTAGTACAAATAATACAATTAATATCAAATCAATACTAAATTAATATTGATATTATAGTTTGTATAAATATAATATAAATATTAGAGTTTGTATAAATATTAATAATGTAGAAATGATTTATTAGCCTCTTTCACCAAAAATTTTCACCACCACACACAGTTTCCGCCTCGGCCTCATCAACACTAGATATATTCTCGATAAATCAGATCTTATCCTCAACCTATTCACCAAGCAATTCATGGATCTCTTTTGCCTCACCGAATCCTGGCATTCAGATTCCGACGATCTCTCCATTCGCCGTCTGCTCTCTGACGGTTGCTCAATAGTCGAATCCGCCCGCCCACTCAACTCATCCCCTTTTAAATTCTCTAATCATGGCGGCATTGTCGCTTTCGCCCGTCACCCCGCGTCTCTTCGTAAAATCACTCCCACTTTCAGTCATTGCAATTTTGAAGTGCTCACTTGTCGTTATTCTAACCCGATCACTCTAGATCTCGCCATTGTATACCGTCCTGGTTCATCAGCTCCTACTTCCTTATTTTTTACCGAACTCGCTGAACTTCTGTCTCACTGTTCTTTGTCCTCCAACCCTTCAATCGTTCTTGGCTACTTCAACATCCGCCTCGACCGCCCCGCTTCCACCGAGTCCATCCAGTTCATCAACATTCTATCCAACTATAACTACAAACCCATCTCCACTGCCCCCACACATATCCTTGGTGGGGCATTCGATATCATCGCTGTCCCCGATTATTTTGCTGCCTCACTTAACTGTCCATCTTCGATCCTGGTTTATCCGATCACTTCTCGTCACCCTTAATCTCACTCACAACCACACCCCTCCTCACACACCTACAATCCTACATCGCCCTTGGAGAAATCTTGACATCCCCCTTCTCCGCTATGCCTTACTCAAATCGTCTCAATCTTCTCTCACAATAACATCATCCTATCCTCACGATCTTGCCTTTCTTTTCGACTCTGAACTCACATCCATTCTCGATCTTCTCTTGCCCTTCAAGCCTCACCCTTACCGTCGCTTAAACCATGCTCCATGGTTTGACATCCAATGCCTACTCTCAAAGTGTGGACTCCATCATGCTTTTCGAGTCTATCACCGCTCTCTCAGACTTGATATCAGCTCGCTCACTCCATCTCTCCGTGATTCCTATCTTGCTCTTCGCCGGTCTTATCTCCACCTAGCGGCATTAAATCAACACTTCATTCAACTCTAAGTCTCACTGGCATACTTTAAACTCAATTCTTTCTCGCTCCTCTTCTTTTTGCAACATCAATCCCCATGATTATTCGTCATTTCTTCAGAACAAAGTATCCACGTAGCTCTCTCATCCTCCTTTCTCGCATTCGTTATGATTACGGCTTTTGTTCCTCCTCCGTAACATGACTTACCTCATACCTATCCGACCGTTCTTGACGTGCCTATTCAAATTCATCATCCTTTCCTCCCATCCTTATTTTCTGCAGGTCCACAAGGTTTAGTCCTAGGTCCCCTGATTTTCTCCCTTCTATTTGGCGATCTCTTTCCGTTTATCAAACCTTACTCCTTTAAAGTCATGCAATACGCCCATGATAGTCTCATATACGCTCATGCACCCGCCCATCGCATACACGATATCGCAATTTCTGCCTCCAACTTTCATCTCGTTCTATACACAGACAAGTTAAAAATTAATGTGGATTCTCCCCCCTTCAACCTAACATTTCTCATCCCCTGTATCTTTTGCCTCATGAATCATCGCTATAATCCACAATCTCACTTTCTTAGGCTTCCATTTCGATGATTACCTTTCCCTTAATACACTTCGTACGTGACAAGGTCCGCTCATCTAACTTAATTATCCGTGACACCCGCCGTATCCGCCCCCTTATGGACTTCCGTTCCTGTATGTCTCTTCCTTCATCGCTTCGTTTCCCTAAAATCGATTACTGCCTCAACCTTTTCGCAAACTCTCCAAAATCCATCAATTTACCCCTACAACGCATCATCAACTCCGTCGTTCGAGTGCTTCTACATCTTCGTCGCTTTGACCACACACCCAAATATCTTGCCCAACTATCCTGGCCCACCATCCACATCCGCATTAAACTCCACCTTCTTCTTGTCACTTTTCGTCAAATCGCTGTTGGCTCTTTATCGTTCATCAACCTCTCTTTCTTAGACGACACGCGCCAAACCTTTCTATCACCGCGTTTACGTGATTCCCTCTTACTTCAAGTTCCCAATTACTCTAACAACTAAGGTCTCCGATTCTTCCCTGCCGCCGCCCCACTCGCCTGGAATCAGCTCCCTCTCGACGTTCGCCCCGCTCCCTCCTTTATCATATTCAAATACCACCTCCGTTTCTACCTTTTTGACACATAATTTAGACTTTTTTAAATAATATGAAAATATTAATTTAAACTGTTCAATGATACGTTCGATGTGCTTTTCAATTGTTCGGGGCGTTTAAACATCGAGAGGAATATAAAAAGAAAAATTAATTTAAATAAATTTGCGTTTTCTTTTTAAATCTTCATAGTTTTCATATATTGAATTATATTTTTCATACTCCGGTTTTACTTCTCGGTGAAATAACCCTGCCTTAAATGCATGTTTCACTATAGAACATAATTTAAAGAACTGACGCCGGCACAGTTGGCTTTCCTCCATCGATAATATCGTTCCATCATCCCTAACGTATTGACGAAGAATAAGCGTATCGTTATGCTGGATCTTAATGCCAAGAGACTCTAATTTACACCAACTACATGCATATTCTGGACCTGGTATTTTAAGGGTATTTGGCGTTGAAACAACAACACTATCAACTTCTTTCCATCCAGGCTTTATATCTTTTACTACCAATTTGTACGGTAATTTACAATTCGTGCTAATACTGAACAATCGCTTCCAGATCATAAGTCCTTTGTTGTGAAAATATCTAAAATTCAATCATTTCTAATAATGATTTTCTAATTTTATTTTTACACTAAAATTTTAGAACTAATCAGGATACGTTTATATTTGCTACTTTTATGTTTGTATCTTAGTTAAAATTAAACTTAATCTTAAATGTGAGTTTATATAGTAGTTTATACTAATATAGTTTAAAATATAAAATATTTTATATTTTAAAGTTTATACTAATATACTAATATAGTTTAATATATAAAATAGTTTATAGTTTTTATTTTATATTATATTTAATATTTTATAGTTTATACTAATATAAATAAAATAATTAAATATAAAATATTTTAATATTTTATTTCAACCTCCCCTCTGGTATTCACGGGCTAGACTGCCCCAGAGTGGTTTCCCGGCACAATCGGCACAGTGCTGTAAACACACTTATTCGTAGCGCCCTTGCCACAGCCGGTGTCCCGTCCCGCCTTGAACCAATCGGGCTCTGCAGAAACGACGGAAAGAGACCGGACGGTGCTTCACTAGTCCCATGGGAAAGGGGACGTCTGCTAGTATGGGATTTCACGTGTCTCAACATTCTTGCTGCCAGTCATTTGCCTAGTGCGGTCTCCCGGGGATGTTGCTAGATTGGTAGAGGATCGAAAGAAGGCCAAATATACATGTATTGACGAATCGCAATATAAATTTGTGCCGTTGGCGATCGACACAATTGGTGCTGCCGGGCCGATAACTTCGAATTTTTTGACAAAACTGGGCAATATGTTGGTGGTGGCAACAGATGATCGAAGAGCTGTCAATTTCCTCTTGCAGCGTTTAAGCTGTGCAGTGCAGCGGGGAAATGCAGCGTGCCTGTTAGAGGTCGCTCGAGACGGAAACCTTCCAACTTAACAATACTGAAATATCACAAACTATACAATTTTTTCTGTAACTTTTATATGCATTATTATTTATTAAGTAGATTATAATTATAATAATTTAATGTTATATTATTTATTTTATTTATTTTATTTTAATATATATTTTATATTTTATAAAATACATAAAATATTTTAATATAAATAAATATTATCTAATAAATATTAGATAATACAACGATATTGAAGATAATTATTATAATTATTAACTACGACTTTTGAGATTTTAAAACATAAGAGTATTTCTTCGGAAAAAAAACAGTGAACAGATTCATAACAACAAGTTGTCAACCTATTAAAATCAAAATAACGGTCACCATTTTTATTTTGATCTTTTTATTTTCATTACCATTGTTTGATCTCAGGCAATAACAATGTACTATATTGAGCATACATGTATAGAGTAAATCTATAACTTATAGATACTGGGAATACGTTTTATTGTATTTTGGCCTATCAATGATAATATTTATTATTAACTTAAAAAGTCAGATTATGCAAATATTGTAATTGTTCATAAGTTAATCATTTAATAGATAAATCATTATTAATTAATAATGATTTATCATAGATATTATTTAATACCATGAAATATCATTTAATAGATAAATCATTATTAATTAGTGATGATTTATTTAATCATCAGCATTAATCATCGATAACTCCGCCTTGGCCGGTTCCAAGCCCGTGTTGAGAAAGAAGGAGGGTTGGCTATAGACTTTGTGACAAGCCAGTTGTAAAAACACCGTCGCATCTACATTATGAAATGCTGTCTAAATGCTCTAAACGTCAGGACTACGGCGTCCCCGAAGATCGATGCGCTTAGGTACGGCCTAATCAAGATTATCTGCAGTAAGACAACGACGTCTTCGATAAAACCAAACGGATACCATTTTCAAAAGTAGCAGACCCCGTTATTGCACGTGAAATAAGTTAAATATATAGAATAAATCATCATTAATTAATGGATTTTTTATATTTTTATGGATTTGTGACTGCAAATACATTGAATTAGTAATAAAAATGTTTTATTAATACATTATTCAGCCTCGCTACTAGGTTTATGTTTAGGTTTATGAAGAATGACCGTAACATGATAACAGTGTACTTTATTCTGATAAATCCTAATATTTCTTCTATCAAAATATATTTCAACTATTCATATTTTTCGAGGTTATAAAATTATTTCGAATTCTTCCTCAAAGTATAATTTTTATATTTTTTATTTATAGCACAAAATTCTATAAATTGCATCAGTGAATATATTTAAATAATATATGTGCTATATATGACACAATTAAATGATATATTTGTGATATATTTTTAATAAATATATTTATGTGATAGTTTATAGGTTCTATAAACTATGCGGAAATTAAAATAAAAATAAAATTTTATTTTAATAAATTTTATTTAATTTGCATAAAATTGAAATTTTATGCTAATTTTAATTTTAGCATTTTATAAAATTATTATATTATTCTACTGTTCTAATTCTAAAATTATTCGATTGTTCCTTATGTGCAGTTTGTAAATTAAGACTTGCCAAAATACTTTCACTTCTGGAAGCGCTTTTTTCATATTGTACGTAATCATTTTACATTCCTAAAAATGTCAATCATTTAAAAATAATAAACATTTGAAAATGATTTTCTTTTGATTGAATTATTTAGATCAGATAGCCGAGTTCAGTTTATTAAATATTTAAAATTTTATTAATTAGTAAATAATTAAAAAATCATAAACTAAAATTGTCTTGATTATAATTAAAATTGTCTTGATTATATCACCAAATTTGAAAAATTCCGGGTTCACATCATCTGACTCCTTTGCTGACGATATAGAGAGAGTCCTTTCAGTCCCTTAAGAAAATGCACCCTCCACACACAAGAGATAGTTTCATTCCTCAAAACTATCCTCCAGAAAATTCGAGTCGTTTCAACTTGTTGGAGATAAAAAGGGCCATTTCGAGTTTCGCCAATGGTTCTGGACATGGAATGGATGACCTTCGCCCTTAACACTTGAAATACATGATATCCTATAGCGCTGGTGATGCAGTTCCGTCTCTGGAACTCGATCTTTCTCGTGTAATCGATGGTTTCATCAATGGCAATCTCGTCGCGGAAGGAGTGCAGCTTTTCTTTGGGCGTCCTTATGTGCACTTAATAAAAAGGATGGCGGGATTCGCACAATCGCAATCGGGAGCACACTTCGTCGCATTGCCGCCAAGATACTGTGTATAAGGATATCACAAAAAGTAGGTGATCATCTCCGTCCATACCAACTAGGGTGTTGTACACCATGCGGAGCAGAAGCGATTGTTCACGCAGTTAGATCATTCATAATAAACTGCCAACAGCCCACAGTTGTTCTCAAAATAGACTTTCGAAATGCTTTTAACACCATAGATCGCGGTGTTCTTCTCGAAGCAGTTAAAGAACACGTCCCAGAAGCATTTCCATATTTTCAAACTGCCTACGGCTCTCAGAAATCTCTGGTTTATGAAGATCGAATCATTTGGTGAAAAACGCGTTCAACAGGGCGATCCTGCTGGTCCAATTGGTTTTGCTATAGCAGTAAATCCTATTTCGCACTCCCTTCAATCCACCTTTAACGCGTGGTACTTGGACGACGCAACGCTTTGAGGAGATTCATCTGTTGTGCTGCATGATTTGGAGACGATTTTGGCATCAGCTAACCGAATAGGTCTGGAGCTCAATGTAGGCAAATGTGAGCTTATGTTCCTGAATATGGGGGAACATGAAATCGAACAGGTGACAACTACCTTTTCACCCGTAGCCCCAAACATAAAAGTGATTAGTCGGGAAAATTTGCAAATCCTTGGAAGCGTTGTCTTTGAATAGAATTCACCGAAAGATTTTGCTCAGAGCGAGGAGCAATTGGTACTAATGTGCACTAGGGTTTGTGAGTTTCGTGCTCACGAGGCACTTTTCCTTGAAAAACTGTCTTTAAATGCCCGGACTGCTTTATAAGTTCCGTACAACTCCTTGCTTCAACATGTACGCAGAACTCCATAAGCTCGATGGTGTATTGGAAAACTATTTATCCCACATCACAAATTGCGCGATAACGAACGATTCTTGGCGTCAAACTTCATTGTCCGTGCCGTTCGATGGTTTGGGGATCCGTAGTACAGCGGACATTGCTCTTCCGGCTTTTTTATCGTCTGTAGTGGCAGAGAAAGACTGCGTCAACATTCTTTTAAATAACTCTACAAATTGCCCACGTTTTGACGCTGACTACTCAACTTGGTTGGCCAAGACGGGTCTCAGTGAGGCACGTCTAATAGTCATAAACAATCCGCTTGGGACACTCCTCGTTAAACGAGCTCATGAATCTTTTATTGAAGGCTCGGAGGACGAGGCATCTCGCGTGCGAATTATGGCGGTCTCCACAAGTGAGTCTGGTGCTTGGCTAAACACAGTTCCGATTAGTGCCCTGGGAACTTTGCTCGATGACGAGGTTGTGAAATTGAGCATTTCCCTAAGACTAGGCCTTCTTACATGTACTCCACACATATGTCATCGTGGAGTGTCTGTTGACGAGTCAGGACGACACGGATTAGCATGCAGAATTTCGAGAGGCAGATTCTCCAGACACGCGGAAATAAATTCAGTGATAAGCAGAGTCCTCAACACCGTCAACGCCCCAAACATTCTAGAGTCATCCAATATATGCAGATCGTACTGTCGACGTCCTGATGGAGTCACAATTTCCCTTGACGTGAAGGGAAATGGTGATGTGGTGCCCACCTGCGTGGACACCCTCGCAGCCAGCAAAGTTAGGAATGCAGCCAGAGGAGCGGGTGAAGCAGCTTCATATGCCGAAGAGCGGAAAGGCTGAAATATGCCGACTTGACCATGTCTCACATATTTTGCCCTTATGGAGTAGATACTTATGGATCACTGTGCTATTCCGCTTTGGCTCTTGTTAAGGAGATAGGAAAAAGATTGAAGCACGTTACCGAAGATTCACGTGATACTTAAACGTTAGCATCGCCATCCAACGCGAAAATGCTGTCAGCATTCTGGCGACGGCTCCAACGGGCAAGATCATGGTAGGCTAGTGGTAGCAGCCAGTCTTGCTAAAAGAATGACATTTCTCTACGAAGAAGACAAACTTTCTCCTGTATTTATCTTTTTTAATATATTTTTTATAGTTATATATTATTAACAATTGTTTATTCGAAGTAACTGAAAAAGTGCAAAAAAATATCGAAAAAAGTATAAAACTAAATTTATAAAATAAATTTTTAAAATATATTTTAAAATTTATATTTTTTATAAGATTTTGTGTAATTTATATCAATCAGATAACTAAGTCTACTATTTTATTCTATATATAAATTAAAAATAAAGATAAATGCTAAATAATTATATAAGATTTAATACAATTTATATTTATATAAAATTTTAAAATTTAAAATAAAAGCTAATTTGTATTGTCAATTATTTATTAGTCAATTGACTAATAAATAACAGACGATGTATACAGACGATTAGAGAACAAAACTTAGTAAAATTAGCAGTAAAATAATAATGTCGTATCAATAATACATAGTTTCAGTATTTCTGACATAGGTCATATTACCATGAACACATATTCCATAGATCAATAATAATTTGAATGAATTGACTAATAAATGACAGACGATGATTAAGAATAAGAATTAGAGGTCATTAGGAGGAACTGCTATGTTATCAGGTTTCGGCCCCTAACTCCTCTACCCAACATAGCAGCGGGGCCAAATACATGCTAATGATGTATTTCCTCTGATAAAACTATCTAGTATCTTATTCTAATACAAAGTATATTATTTATTATCCATCCAAAATAGAGATTAGATTATCTAATCTATTAAATCTATTTTTTATTGTAATACTCAGGCGTACGTCGTTGAAATTGGTTTAACGATATCCATGCTGTCTGAATTATCATGTCACATGTTACCCCCTCATTATAATTATAAAATATAATTATAAAATCCCGATATTTAATGTTATCTATTATTAATCAGATCAGATAACTGAGTCTACGTATTTTCGTATTTTATTCTATTT
>WNNJ02000717.1:0-21638 GCA_012934845.2 Pomphorhynchus laevis | reverse complement strand
CGCAAAGGCCTTATTACGTCGACCAGCGTTAATTTGCTCCTCTAAAGTTTTATCAATAAAAACCGATAAGACATTTTCAGGATGCTGCAGAGTATTGATTTTTTCTGCTGGGCTATTAAAAGAGCTATTCGCCAATCCTTTGTCAGAATTCTCAATAACAAAAGCAGCTATACAATTAAAAAGAACATGTCACATTTAAATATTTGGACGGACGTTCTTTGTAAACGACAAAACGTGGTATTTACTTAAAAGTCTTATTAAACGCTCAAATATAAAAAATGTCAATATATACCATAAAAGAGCCTCAACTTTGAGTAATATATTAAAATTGAAGCCTGCCACATCAGGCTTCAATTAATGAAAAATACAGAATTCCATGCATTAACTGTGAATGTGCTTACTACGGTCAAACAAATCAAACATTCAATAAGCGCATTTATCAACATAGTTATGTCCTCAAACGAGGTGGATCGTCGTCAGACATTACAAATTATGTTCTTCAGACAGGCTACGTTATTGGATTTGGTCAAACTTCATGCATATCGAAGGAAGACTACCTGTGTAGACGTTTGGTTAAAGAATCCATATACATAGCGACGCAGAACCCCGTGATGGCTAACAACAAAATCAATTGGAATTTAAAATTACAAATTACCAACCAAATGGGTCTGTAATAATTCCATTAATATGCATAATTTATTTTAATTGGTACACCCCCGCGGACATGTTCAATTAAATAAACAGTAGTCGAAGCCTGATGCATCACACTACCTCCTGGTGACCTAAATTTTTATTTTAATACATGCATATTATCTATTAATCGGTTCATACTAATATTGGGTAATAAAAATTCTTCATGATATTTGGATATTTACGATTTGAAATAAATGTTAAGCACAAAAAACGTAGCTTTAGCTAAGTGAATTGATTTATTAAAATATTTTATAATATTTGTTAAGATTCCAACGCATGCGCGAGGAATATCAAGTAACTGGTATGCGACGTTCCGTGGAAGGAGTTCTTCTGGTGCACGAACACAATTTACCACATGTTCTTTTGCTTCAACTAGGAAGCACGTTTTTTAAGTTACCAGGAGGGGAACTTAATAAAGACGAGAGTGCTATCGACGGATTGCGGAGACTTTTGATTGAAACTTTGGGCGGTCGAACTGCGATGCAAGATATTTCTACAATAGCAACGGATTGGAATGTCGAACAGGTTGTTGGTAATTGGTGGAGGCCAAATTTCGAAGCACCTCGATATCCTTATATACCCGCTCATGTTACAAAACCCAAGGAACACATACAGCTGTATCTTGTTCAATTAGCGGAAAAGGCCACATTCGCGGTGCCTAAAAACTATAAATTAGTTGCGGCTCCACTATTTGAGCTTTATGACAATTCACAGGGGTACGGACCAATCATTTCAAGCTTACCTCAATCACTTAGTCGTTTTGATTTTCAATATAACTGAAGAAAGCTTTATCTTTTCTAAAAATAATTTGTTAAAGTTCGCTTAATTGTGTGTTATTTTCAAATGTTGTAAAACTTATACTTTGATAAGTTTAAAGTCAATATTTTTGAAATATAAGTCAATATATGGGCATGAAGCTCAATCTCGGCACTATATTTTTTCTGGTAACATCTAAAAGTTGCTTTTTATGAATTCATCAAATATTTGGATTCTTCGTTGGAAAAATTCATTTTGTATAAAGTATGGTATAAATAATTATATATAACGTGAAAATTCGATTGAAACCCTATAGCTCATAAGACATACAATTAATGAATTCTTACATTAAAGAAAGTTAGTTAACTAAATTGCTTGTTAAATACTTTCTTTTTGTAGATTGTTTGAAAACGAGTGTATAGATAAATCGGTTAAACTTTGATATTTTAAAAATAATACTAAACATTAAATGTCAATATTGAAATTTTATACATTGCAAACTATGAATTATCACTTTTTAAGGAAAAATTTTATAAGCAGTAATATCATTTAATATTTAATTCAATTAATTTAAATATAAATCAATATATTATATAAATCATATATTATATTAATCAATCCATATATATATATATATATATATATATATATATATATATATATATACATATATATATATATATATATATATATATATATATATATATATATATATATATATTAAATAAAATTTATCAGGAGTGATAAATACACCACTAATTTACAAAGCAAATTCAATATAATTTTTTTTTATTAAAATTAATATAATATATACGGCAGTAATATCAAAGTACTTTGTTATATCAACTGATTAATGTGTACTACAATTGATTAGGATGTTACTTTAAGATGTTACTATATGCAATGTATTAGATAATGTTAGAATAGCAAACATGTGACAAAACGTCGCCATCTAGTTGTTCGTTCTATTGTTTTCATTAAACAAATAGTCTCAATTAACTGATTTGATTACTAGTTGTTATAACTTGACAATTACTAAATAAAATTCAAGACTCAACTTTATCTGGTTTTCAATTAAACATAAATTGTCTCTGGCAATAAACAATCTATTTTACTGCATCATTTGATATGAATGCATTCTGTACTTGAATTCTTATAATTTACTAATTATCGTACAAACAGGTAATCCTTGTTACCATCGCATTAACTTTTATCTCATCAACTGTAATGCAACCTTTAACTGCTCTTTGACCCAGCATAATAGTATCAGATCAGCTAACATAGTCTACGTATTTTATTTTATTTAATGCTAAATAAAAATTAAGATAATTAAACAATAAATAACTAGAAATAATAAATAATTATTATATAAGATTTTATATAATGCAAAATCGATAAATCAAAATTTAATAATTAGATAATAAATAATTATAAAGAATTCTTATCAGGTTAAAATAAAATACATTTCTGTATCAAGAATGCATAGTTTCAGTATTTCTGACAGAGGTTATGTAATCGGGAAAACAAAGTATACAGATCAATAATAACTTGTCAGTAGAACAAATCAGATCAGATTACTGAATCTACGTATTTTATACATAATATAGCAATAGAAATAAAATTCATCAAACTTGCTTGAAAAGTAGTAGAAATATAATAATGTCTTATCAATAATACATAGTTTCAGTATTTCTGACAAAGGTTATATTAACATAAAAACAAAGTTCACAGGCCAATAATAACTTGTCAGTAGAACAAATCAGATCCGATAACTGGGTCTACGTATTTTATAGTATATGTAAATTCGAAATAAAGATAAATAACAAATAATTATATAATATTTTATACAATTTTTATTTATATCAAGTAAAAATAAAAAATTTAAATTTAAAATGAAAGTCAAATTTTACGAATTGAATAATAAATAACAATAAATTTTGATTTCAATAAATGAAAATTTAATAATTAGATAATAAATAATTACAAATAATTGTTATAATTATAATAATTGAAATTTAAAATAAAAGTCAATTGTTCTGAATTGGTTAATAAATAACAGACTTTGTATCAACATAGGGATTGGAGGTCATCAGGAGGAACTGATATGCCATTAGGTTTCAATCCCTATTCCTCGACTCAACATAGCAGAGGTGCTAAACATGTGCTAATGCCGTATTTCCTCTGATGAAATTTGATAATCTAGTATTATATTCTAATACGAAATATATTATTTATTATCCATCTATAAAAATTATCCGCTAATAATTTTTAATTTATTTTTGATATTTTACTATTTATAATTTAAATCAAGTTAAAATAAAAAGTTTAAATTTAAAATAAACGTCATTTTTATGAATTGACTAATAAATAACAGACGTTGTATCAGAATAAGATTATAGGTCGTCAGGAGGAACTGCTATGCAACCAGGTTTCGACCCCTAATTCCTCTACCCAACATAGCAGCTGGGCCAAATACGTATTAAGGACGTATTTCTTCTGATTAAATTTGATTATATAGTATCGTATTCTAATACAAAGTTTATTATTTATTATCCATCCGTAATGTTATATATTAATAATCACATTATTATATAATATTATATATAATATTATATATAATATTATATAGATCCTGTATAATATATAGATGTTGCAATCCACATATATATCGCAATCCACATGTACACTGTATTAGATACACTACACCTGAGGTATTGCAGTTACAATTATCATTTATTTTTTACGACAAATATTTTTTGTCGTATTACTTACAATACAATTTTTATTATTAATAACATCACAAACTCCACAATATTTTATGTCACCTTAAAATATCTAAAATTAAAATCATTAGTACTTACGTATTTTTTCAATCTGGTTGAAAACATGTAACTTTTAAGTCATAATTGTTAACGTTGCTTTTTCGATGTTGCCACCTAGTTTAGTTGACTCAGACTAAACTTACAACGGGTCATCCAGCAGCATCTGACAAGGGCAGTCCTGCTTAATGCGGTTGCAGGCTGGAACAAGATCTATAAATATCTACCACCTTTACTCCACGCGTTACTCGACCTGACTATTGGCAATTACCTGGTCTCTTAAACGTGGTCACGTTAAGCAGTTTACATTTTAAAGTGTAAACACCTTGGGATGCAAACTTCTCCATTTTTTAAATCAAAAATTCTTCGAACTTGTTTGATAATTAGAAGAAAATACTAACGTCGTAACCATAAGTAATACATAGTTTCAGTATTTCTGCCAGATGTCGTATTACCGGGAAAACATTATTTTTTCTTTTCTCATGTCAAAAAATAACATTTGAAAAGGGCTATTGCAATAGTCGAAACTTTGTGAACAATAATTTTATATTTTATTATTCCTATCGTTGCTTAAACGTCCAGAACAATAAAAATATATTGTTTGCTGAATAATATATTATAATGTATATCATTATTTCATCGTTGGTTTCTTCACTTTTTATTGTATACATTCCATTTCTTTTTCATGTCAAGAATTCCATTAAGAAAATGGTATGACCTTTTCAAACTTTATACTTTGTTGAAAAGAAATATTGCAATAGTCGAAAATTTATTAAAAATAATTTCTTTTTTTATTTCTCTCTATGTTTGAAGTCCTATACAATACAATAGTACATCGAATGTATCATTAAACTAATTTATGAACAATAAACTAATTTATGTTTGTAACAAAATAGTTATAATTGAAGTTATAAGTCATTATATTGAAGTTATCATCATAGTTATTCTAACACAATGGATATAATAAGGACAATTGGAAGTTAATCCCTACTAGCACATTTCAAAACCAGTAGTGTTTCATCATTGGTTTTTTTCGTTTTTATTTTATAAATTCATCATTTTTTCTTTTTCATGTCAAAACATAACACTTGAAAAGGACTATTACAATAGTCGAAAATATGTGAACATAGATATTTTCGCTAATGATTTTAATTTTTAAATTTTAATTTTAAATTTTTCTTTAATTTATTTTAGCTCGATGTTTAAACGCCTTGTACAATATAATAGCGCATTGAATGTATCATTAGACAATTAAATAATAATAAAATAATTGTTATATAAGATTTTATCTATCAAGTTAAAAATTGAAATTTAAAATAAAAGTTAATTTTTATGAATTGACTAATAAATAACAGATGTTGTATCATAATAAGGATCAGAGGAGCTGATCATAAATAGTTCATAAATAGTTAAATAGTTCAAGAGGAACTGCTATGCTATCAGGATTCTGTCCATATTCCTTGACCCAACATATCAAAGTGTCAAAATACATGCTAATGACGTATTTCATATTTAAATATTATTGATAAAATTTTCCATCCATAAAATTTTCCGCTAATGATTTTAAATATATTTTTAATATTACTGTGTTGATTTATATACTTTACTATTTTCTGTTTGATGTTATTTTTATAGTAACCAAGTTAAAAATATTAAATAATTAAATTATTTAAATGATTTTGAAGAAATACAAATTTCTTAAAATTTCATTATTTAATGTATTATATTTTATTTTATATGCAGCGCATAAATGCTCATGCAAAAATATGTTTGTAAATTTAAATATGTCATCTTTACGATATAAATTAATAGTAGTTTTAATTGATATTAATTTAATGTTCATATCTGGATAGCTTTATATTTGAAACCAACAATATTGGTTTCAAATATTTAACAAATATTTAACTTGAAAATTGCATTTCAATTTTACAAGTCAAATCAGCTAACTAAGTCTACATATTTAATATAATTATAAAATAAACAAAACAATAATTATGCTAAATCAAAATTTAATAATTAAATAATAAAATAAATAATTGTTATAAGATTTTTTATAATTTATATCAAATTAAAATAAAAAATTGAAATTTAAAATAAAAGTAATTTTTATGAATTGACTATTAAATAACAGACGTTGTATCAGAATAAGGATTGAGGTCATCAGGAGGAACTGCTATGCTATCAGGTTTCGGCCCCTAATTTCATATATATTGATTTGTACGAAAGTATATTTATATCTTTTACTATTTTCTGTTTGTATTTATAGGATTTTATAATATTATAATATTATTCTTTATATTATTGTTTTGATTTATATATTTTACTATTTTCTGTTTGATAGTATTTTTATAGTAACCTAGTTTAAAATATGTATCTATTAAATTATTTAAATGATTTTGAAGAAAGCCAATATCATTACATATTGTTGCAATTCTTAAAATTTCATTGTTTAATGTATTGTATTTTATATTATATCGTATGCATGAATGCTCTTTCAAAAATATGTTTCTTTTTACGATATAAATTAATAGTAGTGTCAATGAAAACAAGTATATCATCACATAATATTGATAGCACCTTTTTAATTAACGAAATAAAAGACTCTCTATAGTGGATAGATATGGATACGAACCTTTTCACTTTGTCTATATATTAAATATTTGTGATAACTTATCAAATATCGAATATAAAAACACATTCTTATACAATTAATTAAACACATTAATTAATTAATCTCTTTAATTATGGCATATGTTTCATAAAAATAGCATCCTCTTAGTAACAAACTACGCCTTGGAGATTTGCCTTACTTCCGTTGTCACTCTCTGATGCTGAAACCTCCTCGAATCCAACATCCGGACATGCGCATATCGAAACGTGTTGCTAGACTTTGAACAGACTTCTCGCTTCAACAGTGTGCTCATCTATAGTTAACCAGTTTAAGAAGCGACAGAGACCCTTTTATAGTTATTATACTGATATTGAATTAATGCCTTGTTGATACATGTCTGTAATTAATTTAATTGTGTGTGATCAATTAGAGAGCTTTTTGCTTAACTAGTGGTGACAGAATAATGATAATCTTGGAGTTTTACTTTCTTCAAGGTCGCCGTTTACTAAAAACCTAGATCGTAAACCTGAGTAGTTGGCAAAAGTGACAACCATTTCTATAGTGGAGAGATATTGATACGAATATCTTCAATTTGTGTATATATTTTAAATAATGTGATAACTTACTAAATACCATTAAATATAATCTCCCATTCTTATAGTTCATTACAAATCATATCTCTTTAATTATTCTTTTTTAAAATAGTTTATCTTTAATAGAGTTTAAAAATATAATATTATTTTTATAGGATAAAATGTTTGTATTTTATTAAAATGTTTTATCGATAGTTTTAATAGAATGAATATTTTCAATTCGTCGTTTATCATATTAATCGGTTAACTGAGTTTTTAAAAAAAGCATTTTAAAATATGCAAACATTTTATATATTTTAATCTTAAAAATGATTTCTGTAAATTATTATTTTAATGAATTAATGATTAATATTTCATCATTTAGAATAAAGATTGGAAGTAAATCCATCTTAAAGTCATTTTTAATGTAACCGTTTCTCAGGTAATATTTCCAAATACCTAAATGTTTTATATATTTTCAAGAAAATCGTTGTAATTCATATATTCCTCTTGGCTCAGTTGAATATTGTAAAAGAATATGCAAAGGTAAAATTCATGAAGGGATTTAATGGTACAAAGACTTATAACAATAGCAATGGAAGATTCACATGTTGCGTATGTAGCATTCACCTATGCTTTACAACAAAGGTCGCAATATTTGCAGAGGAATTTTGAATGTAAACGTTCTCGGTTTATTGAACTAAACGATATTATTGTTGAACAGCTGTTGTCACTGATTACTGGAAACAAAAAAGCATTTTATATATTTTAATCTTAAAAATAATTTCTGTAAATTATTATTTTAATGAATTAATGATTAATATTTCATCATTTAGAATAAAGATTGGAAGTAAATCCATCTTAAAGTCATTTTTAATGTAACCGTTTCTCAGGTAATATTTCCAAATACCTAAATTGTTTTATATATTTTCACAAAAATCGTTGTAATTTATATTAATTTATGAAATTGTCGATAAAAAAGATGATTGATTATATTTGAAATATTCTTTATTTAAAATATATTTTCACAGTTTAGTTATCAATATTTATATCAGTATATAATAAAAATGCATGATTAGATATGACGTAATTAATACATATAGATGATACGCATTTGACCATATAAAAATGATTGTCACAATATACACGGAGTGTCAGAAAGCACATGTAGGCTGTGAAAGGTACTCTTCAATTCACTTAGCACATTGGATATCAGTTGTATTTTGTATTGTATTGGCTATATTTGCTTTCGTAGACGGCCCATATTGTAATACGAAACAAAGACAGAGGTTGAGAAGAATCCACATTATAAATTATACTGTATACGGTTCAAATCACTCTCGGTTATCAATTTGGGAAGGTGGTAAACACCTACATTTAAGTAGCAAATCATTTGTTGATCAGCTAGTGATTGCTGACTTAGTGTTCAACGGTCAGTACCGATGTAATCTCTTTTTACCTATAAAATGCAGAGAACACGTTGGTCTGTATGTGATGCAAAATGTATTCATTGATGTACATACGAGAAGATACAACGAAAGTGCCAATTGCAAGCTGTACTCATACAGGACTCAGATATTTGAGAACAGTCAGGAATGCAATATGTCTATAACAATCACAGGATACATTTACAAACCAATCGATATAACAAATTTAATTGTGATGAAATTGTTGTGGTCGATTTCAACGTTATTTTTAATGTATCAGTTAAGCCTAATATGTTTTTATAGATATTAAATATAAATTATTAATGTAAATGTGTGTCTCATCTAATTTGAACAATCATATTATGCAATGGTCTATAACTAGCCTACATGTATTTTTATCAATCAATATTCGTACTCCAACTTAACGATACTGAAATATCACAAACTATACAATTTTAAATAACATATTCGTATAATTATTATTTAAATAAAATTGTTCAATTTTTTGAACAATTTTTTCTTGATGATTATAGCAGTTGACTATCGAAAATTCGATGTTTAAAATGAAAAAATTTCTATTTCACTCTCTCCACTAATAAATAATAGAAACCAATGCGTGAACAGTCAATTTATAATATTTTTATAATTATTTGGCCCAATAAAATATATTCATTCAGAAAACCTATTCAGAAATTCAATTTATGCAGTTCAATACTTTGTTAATTAGGCAATCAACTAATTTTTAAGTTTATCAATGAAGAGCAAAAAGATGATATTTTATATTCAATAATAAAACATTTATTTTCTGGTATAAATTACTATTTCAGTATTAAACAGAAAAAATTGAAGATTAAATTGTCAATATTATTAGTGCTTTCCCTAGATCAAATTGATGTAAAATCAGGAAATAACATTATACTTTAAATATAATAAAAAAAGTCCAATAAAACCTAGGTTTATATGAAATGTTTTCAATGGTTTACTAAATAATGGATATTTTTTGGAAAGAAAAACGAATTATAATGAAAATCTGTTAGAAGCGAAAAAATAAAAACTAAAAATATCAAAATATCCAAATATCCAAATACTAGGTATAAAACACAATTTCATTGTTAATTCTAAAAAAGAAATTTTAGAACAGACAAAAGGTTCAAATTTTCAAAATATAAATACATACGATTTTAGTACGCTTTATACAAACCAAGATTTAGTAGATATTAAAGAGGCATTAGTAAAATTAATTAATCTTATATCCGGAAAAAGATATACATATATATGTTATAATAATTATAACGCCTATCTAACGGCTATTTAACAAAAATTAAATCATCAAATAAGTATAAATATATGGATAAAATTGAATTATTAGAATCCTTAGATATTTTAATAAATCAAAATTTTTCAAAAGTAGGGACATCTATATTTAGATAAATAAATGTTCCAATGGGTGGTAATAGTAGCCCAATTATATCTGACTTATTTTTAAGCTTTATAGAATACGAATTTGTTCATAACCGTGTAAAAACTAAATCTAAACAATATAAATTTATGAAATATATGTTTCGATACGTTGATGATAAATGTGTATTTAACTCTAATAGACTACTTACCTCCAATATGAGGTAAGTAGCCCAATTATAGCTGACTTATTTTTAAGCTTTATAGAATATGAATTTGTTCATAACTGTGTAAAAATAAATCTAAATTATATAAAGATATGAAATATATGTTTCGATATATTGATGATAAATGTGTATTTATTATTAAGAATTAATAATAAATTCTTAATTCTTAATATTAAATTCTTAATATTTAATTATAAATTTTTAAATATAAAAATATATATAAATTCTTAATAATATAAATATATATTATTAAGAATTAATTTAAACTCTTAGGTAGAAATGCTTATGAATGGTGCAATATACTCTAATATTTTTAATTCAGTAAGCGAACAAATTTATCCAGATAGCCTTATTCTTAATAAAACCAAAATTAATGATAAACAAAATATATACTAGTTTTATGTACTTCATAAAACCAATATTGATGATAAAGATGGTATATATCTAGATATGAACCTTAAATTAACATTAACTGAAACTACTATTAATTTATATCGTAAAGATGACATATTTAAATTTACAAGAAACATATTTTTGCATGATCATTCATGCATATCATATAATATAAAATATAATACATTAAATAAAGAAATTTTAAGAATTGCAACAAGTGATATTTTTCACTTTTTTCAAAAGGTGAAAAATATTACACATTGACACACATATACGGTAAATGATATATGTATTATATTGTTTTTCTTGATAATCATTACTATATTTTAATTGAAACATTTCAAACTCAAATACTATAAAAATTAAATTAAAAAAACGTAAAATATTGTTTAAATCATCAAAATATTATTAAGAATTAATTTTAACTCTCAGGTGGAAAATGCTTATGGATGGTGCAATATACTTTATGTTAGAATTTGAAATTACTCTAGATAATTACGTTACATAAAAGGAAATACACATATTCTGTGCAGCTATGCGGGATTGAGGAATAGAAACCTAAACATGATATTATAACAGTTTTAAAAGTTTAATTTTTTAATTATGTTACTATGAGACCTATTTTAAAGTAGGGTACTAAAAAATAGTTAATTATATTAATCACCCAAATATTATAAAGGATAAAGTTAAAATTTCAAATGGAAAATGTTTATGGAATGGATACTGAATAATATACTCTGTTAGAATAACATATTGTCAATTTAAGTAAATTGTCAATGTGTTTTTTTATTAATTTTTTATTAATAAGAATTAAAATTATTACATGTAATTTAATTATTATTAATAAAAAATATTACTAATTAATTACTAATTAACTTTACTCTTAAGTCAAAATTCACCTCAATTATTCAATTACGGCTATTTTCAAAACTATTTCACTTATTTTCTCTGTTTAATTTTTAAATTTCGAAAAATTAAAATAATAATAATAATTTAATTTAATTTAAATTTAAATTTAATTTTTAAATTTCTAACAGGTGAATATCACCTGTTAGTGATACACTTATTCATGATACAGTTATTCATGATGACCAAGTTTATCATAAATTCTAAATATTGTTACATGGAAAAGATCACCCATTACTGGTGAGATATCATCATTATCACCTTGTGAGATCGCCTATTAATTCCTTGTATGAACAAGCACTACTAAGTAGATTTGATGAAGTAACTCTCGAATCAGCGCAGATTTTATGATTTCCTGATCGGTGCACAGATTAAGAAATAATGCTTTGAACTAATCACGGACAATGCGGTATCTTAAAAGTTATGCATAGCTCTAGTCTTTTTAAAGCCAACACGCTTCACAATTAACAATTAATAAACAATTAAATGAAATAAATTATTTAGTGTGAGCTCTTCACAAACTCTTCAGTTCCGCCACGAGCGGCTTGTGTCCAAGCTCGCCACATCCTCCCCGCCGGCGTCTACCTGGCTTGTCTCCTTTGCCGTATTTGCAGCTGATTCGGTTGGCGCGTCCAATGCTTGCAACGGAACCCCACATGATTCGCTTTCGACTGATGATAGTCGAGTTAATATACCAGCGATATCATTGTATGGTTCAGTATTGAACATACGACGCTTCGGTGTTTCCATTATCGTCTGTGGGGCATCAGATAGTGGGTGGTTGCGTCCATTCAACGACGCTAGGATTGCCCGAGCATTTCCGCGCATGATGGCCAACGATGCTCTTTGGAATAGGTGATCTACCGTTTTATGATATTCGATCCCAGTTGTGGCGGATATCTGTCTTGCTATCGATCGCATGAGACGTTCGCCTTGGTCGTTCCAGCCCCCATACGTCTCTACTACTGCCGGTATAAATTGATAACCAGCGGACTCCATACGTGCTCTATACTTCCTCTCCTTGACATTGACTGCATACATTGTCGCTGCATAGCCTGGCGTTATCGATGCGTTTGCTATGTACGCTGATTGTTGTGGATGTGTTACAGCGAAATCAACTGCACGAGGAGGGTCCCCATGAATCAAAACGTCTGCAGGTCGTTCACGAAGGTCTGGTATAAGGTTCCTTACCTCCAAAGCGACATGCATTCCTGCAGATTGAGCAGCATGAAAGACCACATCGCGAATTCCGTTGTGTCGCAGTCCCGGGTAACCCCCATATTGGCAGGTCAGCGCATGTAGGCCGACTGAATCAGCGGGGAGAAAGCATCGCCCGCACCGATCTCCAGGTGAAAATAGAGGCGCACCAAGCCAAAATCGAGTTAAGGCGCAAAACTGCGAAGGGGAAATGTCCATTCCGAGCGCTTTATTTGGGACCACTCGTAACCAGGAACTGGCGTGAGGGCGTGACACAGCCAGCAATCGAGCTCTGTTGAAGTGGTGAACGTCCGTAAGCATTTGCTCGTGAACTTTATTATCGAGGAGCATTGATAGCTTGTGTTGACTGTCAGATTGCATTATTGGTGGTGATTCATGTAGTGAAGATAATCTCTCGATAAAGTCAGATAGTCCTGGGAAAGTATTGACAGAAAGTCCCCATTCGGCACATACCCTTTGTACACTGGCAATGTACGCACAAGGTGCATGCTTCACAGTTTCGCGGATCCCGAAGCCACCCAACCTTAAAGGAAGCGTAATTTGGGTTTGTGTCTGAGGGTTTAGCTGGACAGACGTCATCTCGCTAAAAGCGGAAATGGTCGAATCATCAAAACTTTTGTAAAACGTGTTGCCATAGTCAGGATCAATCGTTCTCATCAGGTGGTTTATTTTTGGAGCACTGGCGCAATGTCGCAGTAGTAAGTAAGCGACCTGTGTATCAGGAATGGTGGTTATCAAATCGATTTGACTTCTTAATTTTGACAAATTTACTCTCATCAGCTTATCATTAACGAAATCTTGGCACCCTATAGGTGTGCCGAGCAAGCAAAAATTTTTACTTTCATTAAGTATTGATTGAGATGCACATGCCTCTGAGAAAGTTTGCAAGGCTACGGCAGAGCCTATAATCTCGGTCTTTTGCCAGTTAAGGTCCAAACGGAGTAGAGCAAACACTTTTTCTAGGTAAGCCAGCGCATCAGCTACTGCTGTGGGATGCCCTCCGATTATGCCGTCATCCAAATACCAGCGGTTTAAATGTATTCCATGTAAGCAACCAACCGAAGTGATGCAATCATGAATTGCCAATGAAAATAGAGACGGTCCTAAGGGATCTCCTTGTTGTACGCCTTGGCATGATCGAAGGGGCTCCAAATTTCCGAATCGAAGCAATGATGGCTCGGAGTAGCAGTATCTCAACCACGACATTAATTGCGGGACAGATCGTTGAATTACACTGAATATGGCATGTCGACTGATAGAATTGAAAGCATTCCTGAGATCGACCTTAGCCCACACCCAGTCATCCTTATCGCGTCGTCGAGTGTGTTCATCTCTCACAATGTGTATTATGCTATCAACCCCGTTTTTAGTTGCTACACCGAGCTGAGTTGGTTGCAACACTGACAAAAAGACTGTGCTGAGTTTACGACATGCACATTTTGAGCAGAGTCGTCTAAGCGTTTCCCCGACCGCGATAGGACGCACTCCATCGGGTTCTTTCACAAGTGCAATCAGATTCGCACCACATAAGTATCTGGCCACAGATTCATGTCCTCCCCCATCCAAAAGTGTGTTCACAAGGGACGTAATTCGCTGCAAAAACGATCCAGACAAATCTGATGTTAGTAAATCTTGTAAATGCTCTGTGCGAAGTCCTAGGCAGCCGGACGCTGACGTCGAGGGAAATGAGAAAATGGCTGCCCTCACGAGACTGCAATCCACAATCAAAGAATTGACTTGAAAGCCTGCATCAAGGCAAGTATCCGATTGTAAACGATAAATCCCGTTTTGTGGGTGTAGATTAAGCAGTTTTTCACGAACTCTCTCATTGACCGGGGCCAATCCATTACAACATAGTCTTTTTATCGCTTTTCCGTAGTTGCCACGTCGAGCAAGAGCCACAGCTGAGTTAGTAGGGACATCTGCGGCGCGCGAAGCTTCGTAAGGTTTGGCGAGACTGGCAATAAGTTGCTCCAAAGGTGTGGAGGTGTACCGGCACAAGCTTTCTTTCATGTGACTTGCATTATTGCGCTGTGCACGCTGTGATGAGGACTTCTCGATATGAGTTGCAAAACATATCTTTGGGAACAATAGTAGACGTTCCCATGACTCCTCTGTATTCAAAGAAAGTGCGTCCTTTATTAAATCTGACATTATTTGTGCTGCCATTCCGCGTATTCGTGTAGGCAAACGAACTACAGTGCCTGATTGTCTTCTCCATCCCTGATGTAGACAATCGGTAGCAAGAGTATCCGGTGTTGAAGCACCAAATGTATGCTCAGGCTCAACGCACTGTTCATTTTGAGCCAAACATGCGCGGCAAACCCACTTGGGAATTATTGCAGCTTGCTTCTTGGTCAGGCCAACACAAGATAAGTGGTGCCACGTAGAACATGTATCACATTCTATTAGGACCTTACGCCGATTTATCATCATGCATATTGGGCATCTGCTCGTATCCGCTACGTTCGCATTTTCTTGCAAATGGCTACAGCCATTCGCCTTGAGTGTGCTGCAGTCGTGCGATAATTCCATAGCTGACGCGGATGTTTTGATAAAGCGTCACGCGAAAATGATCCCAGGCCTCGTCAACTCCGACAACAGCCGGATCAGGCCAACTTACTCTATGCAGCTTTGATGTAATAACATCATAGTTCGCCCGAAAAACATTAATCTGACGTTTGTACCGAGCATGATGAAACACCCTCATTTGTAAGTTTAGCAAAACTTTAACTACACAGTGATCAGACAAACCAACAGGAGAATCATATTGGATACTACTGATTAATTGACTGTTTGTCGATAGGCAAAGATCAAGAAGGGAAGAACTACAACTTGAAAATCGAGTATGTAAATCAACAAATTGAGCAAGACCACAATAAGCAAAACACTCCATAAGGTCACAAGATTCACTATCACAAGTAGGAAGAACCGTATTCGAAGTCCATTCAACATCTGGCATATTCAGATCCCCAATTATCACAGTATCACAATCTCCTCGCGTATACAACTCTATCTCTTCAATGAGTTTCTTAGATATTGCCTTAGGAGCACGATACACAAGACCCAGTAGAATGAAAAGACAGCAAACCTGGCAAGCTCTAACGAGACCATATGACTATCACAAATATCACAAAAAGTTTCCGTATCAGAAAATTCAACATTGTTGAGACTTGTACATCATAGCATGGAACGTCCCCGATGTCTTATATGAGAAGGTGTGTCGGCTTATTTTTGCGGTTTGATGTAGTAGTACTTTGTGATATTCTTTGGACTTTCAGTCTCGCTACTGAGACCATACATTTGCCATAACTGCAGGGATAGGTCCTCGTAATATACCGTATGGCGGTGTTCTTGTAGCTATTAATAAGTTTTTCTGTAATTGGTATTGTCATTGCTCGAATAATGCAATTTGCCTATTGACTCTTTTTCTAGTTATTATTGGTTGCTATTTTATAGCAACCAATAATAGTTGCAACCAATAGTTGCAGGATTTATTTATAGATGGATAATGAATGTATGTTGCTATGTTGGGTTGAGAAATGTGTGCTAAAACCTTATATCATGCACTTTTAAATTAAAGTTTAGTATAAAATACGTAGATTGATAAATTCCTGAATAATTTGTAAAATGCAGAAAGGGTAAAATATGGATTTATAAACTTGTCATAATTTTAGGCGAAATGGTTTCAAGTGACGGCTTCTCCTACTGAGAAACCGTCACAATGTGTGCCTATACCTGGTTACACGCGAACCTTGCAACTTGTTTGTCAAGGAACTATCAGGATTGCTTTAAGCATGCCATGCTAGAATATTGCAATTCTCAAAATTGTTTCACTTTTGAATAAAACGTTTAAAATTTTAAACCAAAGTGTTCAGTGATTTTTAAAAAGTTAAGATTTTCCGTTTTAAAGTAAAAAGTAAAAGTTTTTTTTTCTTTTGTGAAAAATAATTCTTTAAAACATAAAGTTAAAAAACGGCTCCAAAACAAATTTGAAATGTATGGTATTTATTGTAGATCTCACGACTTGGAAGGTATCATGGTTGCAGCTGTTCATCGCAAATGTCTCCAGTCAAATGGTTCCACTGCACCGTGCTTCATAGGCGGAATTGGCGGCTTTCGGAATTTCCATAGGCTCTCACTCTGACGTTCAATCGCCTGAATAGAAAGATATGGTATTTGCCGTACTAAAAATTTTAGGTCTGATATCCTGGGATTGCCACCGGTTAGCTGTCGAGTAGCTACTTCCAAAGTCGGTGCATGAGCAACGATCAGAATATTATCTGGTTGTTTGTTCTCTAAAATGTAAAAGAACGAAAACTTTAATATTCTGAACTTGTTATATTGACAAAGGAATGCTTTGAAATCAGTTTTCTGAAACTTGCGATTTACTGTAACTGTAGATTTCGTTCAAATTTATATTTTGTTCATCGGGATTTAGCAAATCTGGATGTATGAAATTGTGTATTTATTTAACTCGATTTAACAGATTTTAAAAAAATTATTAATTACGTAACGTTTTGCAATTCAGTTAACGCATCATCCACATACTTTCAGCAATCAACGCTGCGCGTATAATAATTTTGTAAATCTTGAAGAAATGATTGTAGAATACAATCAACTATACTACAATCAACATATAGCCGAGCAATACACATATTTTGGTGCATTAGTTTGGCTATTTAAGGGAATCAGTTTTCGTGCAAAAATAAGTTAAAATGAAAAAGAAACTTATAATTCAATAATTTAATCATTTTATTTTATTATGCATAAAGTGCGTCTAGGATTATACTATACGTGAAAATTTTACTACGAAGACAAACATATTCAAGCCTCCCTGAAATTATCAAACTTTCTACCTTACGCAACGGATGATAATCTAAAGGATTCTGAGAATACGTTCAAAGTTTACAACGTTCGACCCAATATAGGGAAAAATTGAGAGCTTCTTCCGGTGGCATGTGGCTCCTCTACCGTTGACCAGGCCCAATACCTGACTAACAAAAAATTCAATCCGTTTCTTGGATACAATATATTATTCACAATGATTAATGCCCACGACCTTACGTTTCCCCACTGCAACGGATTTCACCAGTAGGGGCCCTGGCCCCCACCTGTTCAAGTCCCCGTACATGCGGGGTGTGTGGCTCCGGAGACGAACATGAGGGGAAATGCAATCTTTCGCCTCAGTGTTCTAATTGCTGTGGTTTGCACCCGGCTTTGTCATGGAGTTGCCTTGTATTCAAGGCTTACAAACAGAGGCACATGGGTGCAGCGGCCCGTCCGGCGGACTTTGCTGATGCGGTCATCTCTAATAGGCCCGGAATGACAGATGGTGAGATTTTGAAAACTATGGACGCAACAATGCAAGCCTTTGAAGACATTTCAATCACTCATTGTTCACCTGATACAAAAGACAGAGGAGTCCGGCTCTCCTCGGCATTCAGTATGTTAAAGTCCAACCCCCCCGCCCTCCAAAAAAGACACAGGCCTAAACAGATTAGCTTATCTTAAGCTAGCGAGAAAAGATCTAAGTCGATACGCTATTGCCTCTACGGTAAATGATGACATTGCCCGTGGGGAAGTGTCTTCTACTGGTGGCGCGGGGACTGGGATGGACAAGCTTCTTTCCTGGCTCCGGCTAGGAGTAGGCAATCCCACTCCAGCTAACTTAACACAATGCCAAGTAAACAAGAGCCTTTTTCACTGAATATCTTTCAGTAGAATTCGGGAGGTGCTTCTACCCTTCGTCTTTTATCTGGTAGAGATGCATATGTTATAGTCTTTCAGGAGAAGCGGTATATCCGTCTCCCCTAGGACATTACTCCATTTATCCCAAAGCACATCTACACCCACTATACTCCGTACATAACCCCTTCTCACTCCTCTTCATCTCAAGGTCTTTTAACCCTAGTTAAATGCCCCTTAAGATCGTCCCTCCTTTTAAACTATTCTTGCACAGCTCTGTCTTGTGTAGCAATATCACTTTGTAAGAACGGTAAACGTATCAGTATAGCCAATATATATTAGGCCAAAGAAAATTCACAGCAACCGTGAGCTCCTGGACCGTATTTTGAGTAGTGGTTATGACATGTTACTCGGTAATTTCAACGACATAACTGGTTGTTGGATTATTGCAGCACTCCGCAGAGCCAGGAACGACTACCTTATTCACAAACCACCGTCCCCCTACCTTTCATTGCTCAACAACTAATTCTCTCCTCGACATATTACTGCTTCATAAGATATAGTTGTTAAAACCCATCTGTACTGAGCAGTCACGACAACAATAGTCCACCTCTCATGACCTTAATCGCTAGCGTATTGAGGAAGACTCGTCGCTTGAAGAAGGTTTCACTTTGATCCCATAAGAGTGGCCTTCTTTCAGGCAGCTATTCAACTCTTCTTCAGAATTGGTAATGAAAGTTTAACCGAATTTAGTTCCTACCTCTAATCGCAAGCTACCAGGTTGCATTCGACAACCTATAAAGGTTGCATATACAATCCATTCCGATAAAACTCGAGGTCCTGGCAAAAATGCTGCACCTTCCCAATCTCTCTGTCTCCGCCGGACAGGCCCTCTCGAATGAATACTAGAGCTCTAGATATAGGTTCCAGCTGAGCAGCGATAGGGTGAACCTTGCTCACCTTAACCCTTCACAGCATTCCTTTTGGAAGATATTCAAGAAAGAGAAGTTTGCCTGCTGAAGGGACAGGGCTGTGGGTTGGATTGGGAGCATTGGTCTTGCCAGAGGTTTGGAAGAGTCACTATTCCTACATAACTATGTAGCCACTTAATCTTCCCAACCAATCCCGTCTAGGGGTGACTTCATGAGCATGAACTTATCTGTTACAGATATCCTTAACTCCTAGGGCCCACTTCCGGGCACCTCCAAATCCGTCGCTCCACTATCTTCTCGGGTCTGTCAGCTTCCGATAGCCAATCAAAGAAGAGAAGTGGCCGTCACAATGTATTTAGCCTCACCATCCGATACAGCCGGCATAAATATTAGTCGTAGAACTTTTTACCCAAGCGTAATCCGATCTCGTGTCCTAAAGACCTGCGGTCCATTTTGATTCAAAATTCCCTCATCTCCATCTACGAAAAAGCGCTTGCGCGTAGAATCCGCGACTATTTAAGTAGGCGTAACATGATTCCACCGAGCTTTCATGGGTTTGTCAAAGGACGCTCGGTTCATTCTGCAATAGGTGAAGTGCATCAGTTTTGTAGGGATAATAGCCATCAACTAGCTGTGGCTGTTTTCCTTGACTTTTCTGATGCATTTGACCGCATTTCCATTCCCTTTGTTATCTCCTCTCTCGGGTCCCTCGGGTTGCCTGCGAGAATTGTTAGCAGGGTGGAGATATTACTGTATACCAAGCGGTGCTACTATGAAGACGACCCTGATGCGCGACAGTTCTACCCTATTACGGGTGTACCTCAAGGATCCCCACTTTCTCCTATCTTATATCTTGCTGCCTCCATTGTATTATTCAAGAATTTCAAACGTGATTAACGTCTAGTGGTATACGCTGATGATACCACAGCCATGTTCACTGGGCACAGGTGTAAAGACGTAGTCTCTGACATCAGCCGTTTCTTTTCAAGATTAAAAGACCAGTTACTCAAATCCAATCTTGTTTTCAACTCCTCTAAATCGCAGGTGGTTGTCTTCCATGGCAGCCCCGCAACAAAGCAAAAACTTAAGAGATTAGCACTCTCAGCTCTATCTTCTATCCTGATTAATCAACCACTCCCTACCTTCACGAGTCGAGTAAAATACCTGGGGTTCACTGTTACGGTGAACTAGTTGGCGAAAGCTGACCTGAATATACTCAAACGAATCCTGAAGAGAGCTACATGGGCCCTGAAACGAGCTTAGCATCTGTCATTGAATTGGAAAACCCAAGTCCGCCTCTGTGGTACTTTGGCTATCTCGGAATTAGTCTTTCGAGAAGACGTTTCCCAGAGTAAAGACTAAGGTTTCTCAAGCTCCTCATCTCGCGATTATCAATCATAGTTCGCCTCGCCTGGACTCCGGGGAGTGAATTACCCTCGCTTGTTCAGTCGGAGAGCGCGTGTTGGATTGGCTGGAGGGCTCAGATCCCCCTAAACCTGAGGCCGTAACAAATTTAAATAAGCGAACAAATTTTTAACGACTAGCTATTTTTGATTGTTTTTTCTGTATGTTTCGTTTTTAATTATTTCTTATCAGTTGTCATTATTAAGAAAGCATTTAATTTAATTTAGTTTCCAAACATTCATCAAAGCACAAATCTGATAGCCATAAAAACAAGACGCCAAACAAGAAAGAACACTATTTTCATCAAGGGAAAAACCGTTTGTGGAAAGAAGATGCATATCGATAAGGGTAAATCTCCCTGGAGGTCACAAGTACTTATCTCAAGCGTATTATCATACACACACCTAAAAGCGACAAAGCTTATACTGCGTTTGATGAGGACGGACAAATATATCAATTCAGACGCATTCCACAAGGGCTTAGTAAAGCTGTGTCAGTATTTCAGATCACTGTGAATGTACCATCATTAACAGCGCACCTATTCATATTTCGATGATATCATAATATGCTGACATACGAAGGCGAATCACGATG